>SNQJ01S0100565.1:6968-30846 GCA_010110895.2 Picea sitchensis | reverse complement strand
ATCTCATGGAATGAAGGAGTTTCATTTGATTACAATAGAATGTTTCATAGGATGGTTGCTGAGTTGTGTGGAGTGATAAGTAGCAAGAACTTAGTTGTTTTCAGTTTATCTTTTACATGCATATACAGAACAGTACCAGTTAGTACAGAGTAGTGCAAACGAGTGCAGAACAGAGTAGAGTACAGTAGATTCTTCCAGTGAGTTTCTTTTAGGAGTTCAAAGATTAGTTTGGCATCCTTTAAACCCCCTCTTCAACCTTGCATTTCCTGTGCTGGTTCCTCTAAGTCTACCTTCTCGGGTTGACAATTAAATGTTGAATCATATGGTATATATTCAGCTCGACAAGTTGCGAGAGGCCATTTTGGAGGAAAGGACACTACACAAAAATTCCTCCAAGCTCAATTATGGTAGACCACACTCTTCAAACATGCGAAGGAATATGCTATATCTTGCGACATCTATGAGAGAATAGGCAAGCCATCACGACGAGACAAATTGCCTCTTCAACCAGTTTAAGATCTACAAGCATTTGAGAAGTGGGAGGTTGATTTCATTGGACCGATCAGCCCCATGACTAAGCACTCAAAGGGAAAGTATATTATTACCGAAACTGATTGCCTTACACAATGGGATGAGGCAGTAGCTTTTCATGATTTCTCGATTGATACTGCTTCCATGTTTATTTTTGAAATCATTATCACTCACTTTGGATGTCCTAGGAGTCTAACCAGTGATTAGGGAGGTCATTTTATCAGTATTACAATAGAAAATATTACAATAGAGTTCTTAATCCATCATAAAAGTAGCCCCTACCATCCACAAGCCAATGGCATAGTTGAGGAATTTAATAAGATTATGGAGAGAGGATTAACGAAGGTATTTTGTGCAAACATGGAAGATTGGGATGACAAAGTCCCAATAGTTTTATGGGCTTACAGGACAACCATGAAGAAGCTCCACAAGTATACTCCATTTCATCTAGTCTATGGGAAAGAGGTTGTGGTACCTGTAGAGTTCATTACCTCGAGTCTATACATCACATAGATTACAAAAATTTCAGAGGATGAATTATTCACACAGAGGGTTACAAAGCTGCAAGAACTTGATGAGACCATGTTTTTACTAGAATTTCATCAATAAGTTGAGAAAGCCAGGAAGAAGTCTTGGCATGATAGACACATTAAGGATAAAACATTTGTGGAAGGAGATAAGGTCCTACTTTATGACAGTTGATACCAGAAACATCCAGGTAAGTTGTGCATGCAATGGCTGGGCCCATTTATAGTTGCAGAGATATGACACTCTAGTGCAGCCAGACTAGTGCAACTGGATGGTATACTTCAACCAAGATGGGTGAATGGAGCTCGCCTGAAACCCCATATCTCTCAGAACTGATATAACATATTGTTTCTCTAGTCCAAAGGATAAAGTATAGTAGTTAGATTTGAATTTCTACAAAAAAAAAATGTTTTTTTTTTTTTTAATTTGAGTTAATAAATTCGCAGTGTGCATTGTTGCGTCGAGGCATGCATTTTGATTTTTTGTCTAAGTATTACTTTGGTGCATAACTTCTTACTCAACATTGTGGGATCAGAAGAGCCATGATTCCATTAAAGACAATCATTGAATTTGACAGGGACCCCATTGTGGTCAAAGGAGGGAAAATCCAAATGCAATCCTAGTCCATCTTCCACACGTACCTGGTCTAGTCATAGCCTTTATGACCTCTACAATAACTCGTACGAACTTTGTTAGAACATAAATCTGTGATACATGAATATTCCATCGGTATTAGCACTAGGATTCTCAACTGTTTAAACAGTAAGGTCTGAAGTCGGCCATGTCCCTGACCAACTTGTTCAGTGAATGCCAGAATCACCCAATAGATTTACCATGTTAATGGACTAGTTAGATAACTCAAATTCCAGTTGCATATATAAGATTAATGATGAGTGACCTTAGTAATTATTACAAAAATTTCTAGCTAAGCTTGAGTATAAGGTTGTGTAGACTAGGTGTAATATGTATTTTTTCCTAGAAAACTTCATTCCTTGTGATTTTTGAATTCTAGTAGCACTGGTGCAATACCTCGACCCTCAGTCACGACCTCAAATCCAAATTATCCCATCGAAGTCTATTTACAGTCTAGAGTCACTATGCCGAGAGCTACAGAAAGGAGTTCAATTTCCAAAGATGCAGTGATGGATGAGCCATGTGATCCCCTGGTTGAGATCATGGGAGATCTCAAGGGAAAGGTTGAATAGGTGAATGTCCTTGAACTCGACCTAACAAAGCATGTCCTATTCCCACTAATTAACTTTAGTGTATTCTGGGACTTGGCTCTAGATACAATGGGAGGGATGTAGTTCATAACAAATATTGAATTCATTAATTTTTTCAACTCCATTATCATGAATCTCAAATATTTACCAGTGTTCAACACTTCTAGTGAGGTTGCAAGGTGTACCAAGTTCCTCATCAGTCGGGTACATGACAGGATCTTATGGCTCTATAGAAAGTACCCAATTCATGCAGAGGATATCCATGAACGTAATGGATTATTGCTCGAAAGAGAGGATGTGTCGAAATGGTTTCAAGGCTCGAGTAAGTATGGGAAGAAAAAGGGCAAGCCCAACCCGTATGAGAAGTTGCATACACAAAGAGGGGGGTGCACCATAAAGATTGACCCCATTCTACGAGAGACAGTCAGGACCGCTTCCTACGTAACTTATAGCAAGGCCATGCGTTCATATTACAAAGGTGAATGCACATTAGAATCCCTATTAGTGGCATATTTTTTCACCAAGGGAGTTATGTTCAATTGGTGCAGTTACCTTTTGGAATAAATCCCAGTAGCCTACAAGGAGGCGTAGGAGAACGACATAATATTTACATACATTTACTTGCTAATTGCATTCACTATGTGGAAGTGGACGTCACCCCCAGGAAGACCATTATCACTGGTAGACAAGGGTTGCCTGGAAAATATGTTTAAACCTTGGCATTCAAGGTCAGACTCAGAAAAAATAGAATTCAACAATGTTTCATTCCTGAAGTGGTACAACAGGATGATATATGCAACTCAGAGGTTGCGCATACCTTAGAAATTTCTCAACTTCAAGACATGGAACATCATGTTCGACATGAACCGCCACCACACCTTTGTCTGGACAAGGCATGTCAAGAAAAGAGACTTTCACTCCTGGATGTTGTCATTCTACCTAGAGGAAGATTCCTTTGACAAGGAGGTCATGTCATGGCCAAAAGTGGAGTGCAACCCATGCAAGTCAAGGATGCACTATATTTTACCCCAGGAGATCCTGAAGAAAAGGGGACATGAAGAAGCAGTCGGGATGAGTTCTGGTCCAGCAGCACCAACAAAAAAGAAGAAGAAGACTGATATGCCATTAGAATCTGATACAGAGGAGGATGAGATACCTTTGGAGCATAAGAAGAGATCATTTCCAGTGTTACCGCAGCTTCCAAAGTAGGCTATCCTCTCAAGTAAGGATGTCAATGACATCCTTGTTGTTTCTTCATAAGAGATGTCATGCCCACAAAGCCTTGGACAGGGGTTTCCCCTGTTAAGCCGTTGAATCCACAACCAATATCATCGGCTTTACCTCGTACCAGAGACACCACTTGAGCTGTGCAGACGATGTTTCACATCACTGATGACCCTGAACTGGATACCACTGCATCCACCACCATAATCACCTAACAACCCCTATCACCCCCACAACCACAATCACCACCACAAGAAAAAACCATCCCACCCCAAACCACTGAACCAAATCCCATGCACTTGGACCCCCCTGAACTACCTGAGTATGTACCAAAACTCACTAGTGTGACCCATGAAGTCTCGACCTAGTCCATTGTTCCATTTTTAATAATTCAGGACACTTTTCCTTCAAGGGAGACTCAAAGTATTCCAATACCGCAATCCCCAAGTCCTCAACGCACTCCCTCAACAATGAATGTTGAGGGTGCCCTCCAAAGAAGCAGAACCACAAACACCATGGTCCAGAAATAGGAGGAAGTACCAGAGGTTTAGAAGGAACCTGAATCAACATCAGAACAGAGTGAAACCTCATTGCAAGAACAACTGGATCTAGTACTCCAAAATCCACAACAGTGTGTAGATTTGGTGCAATTCGTCTTGGCAAAAGAAGAGATACTCCCATTCCTTCCAGCAACGGTAAGGATGAGACTTGCATAGTCCCTGCAAGGTCCATCTACATGGGAGGAAGAGGTAGAGACACCATCAGAGCATTTGATGGCTAGTGGAATCCCATTGCAGGTCTGAGTACCTAGGGAGGCCACTACTTCTTCTGGTGACCTCGTTCGGTGGCCATCAATGAATCTAATTGGCATGATCAGAGCCACAACTAATCAATTGGAGTAGAGGCTACAATAGGACAAACGAGACACAGATTTTTCAAAGGAGGAAGCACTCCTCGCCCAAGCACATCAGACACAAGAAGAATATGAAAATATCTAGGCAGAGAAGAAACTGGAAAGGGTCCAGGAGAATATTATAGAAGCCTGGCCAAATATTCGAAGGGAAACACCACAACTTCCTGAATCCAGTGCAACAGGATAGCCTGTGCAGAAGTTCAAGATACTCTAGGTAGCATGGTCGAATTTGGCCATTCCCACAAAGAACCTCGAAGCATAGCGGTGGGAGAGTCAACGTGAAGTAGAGAAGCAACCCTGGAAGCAGGAAGAGTAGATGGAAAGCGTTTTGGTTGAAGGGAACAAGGCCAGAGTAGCTCTGCACCAAAGGACGACCGAGTGTACAAATATTTTCTAAGAGGTTAGTGACTCGATGGGTATTATAGAACGATGCAACTAGACTCTGGAGTAATTGCATGTGAAGGTACAGTCATTCAGAGAAGAGGCCTCCATTACACTGGATCCTCTAGAACAAAAGGAAAAATTTGACAAGATCCAACAAACTGACAATGAGCTAAACGCTTTATATGAAGCCCATTCAGTGGCTAAAAGAGAGCTACGCGAGTTCTAACTAGTCGTCTACAAATCTTACTTGCAAATGCACTAGGTGGACACTACAACTAATTCGGAGTGGAACTCTCTGGTTGCTTCTAAACCCAAGGGATGAATTACAGACAAAACTCAGTAGTTCATGGACTAAGCTTCATTTTTGGCTAGAAAATGGCAGGATAAAGCTCACAATTTCCAAGGCATAAGGAAGAGAGCCCTGGAGTTGGTACTTTCATTTGAAAAGGCGGAAGAAGAAAGTGATCAAGAAAAATATAAAAGAAAAACAAAGATAGAGGATAAAGGAAACCAACATGCCTTCTTAGAAACCACAGAAGAACCAAGGACTTGACTTGAGGGTGAGTCAAGGATTGTGGTCGGAGCCTATTGGGCCCTTCATTTTTTATTAATAGAAGTTTCACAAGCAATAATATAGTCCCAATTTTGGTTGGCGTGTTGTGCAAGTCACAAGAAATATGGACATAGGAATGGAGAAAGAAACATAAAATGGTTAGAGGGACAACGCAACAACAACCTGAAGAAAGAGGTTACAACAAGAAAACGAAAGAAATAATTCGAAATCCAATTGGCTTATATATACAAGATGTATATTATTGTAAAGGGTTCATAGGATTAACATTCACTCCATTTAGGTTTTGTTATTGTAGCTAATGTCCATCTTGGAAAAAGGGTAGATAGATCTCTGAAGAATGAGTTCAGAGCCAAAAAAGACTGTAGCAGAGTAATGACTTGTTGTAATATCGAGAAAGCAAGCGACCAGGGATATCCTTGTTTCTCAGTAGTATAGAGTTGTTGTTAGTTTTGGAAATACCAAGCAGTGTCTGCATCTGTTGAATTGTATCTGAGAAACCCTTTTGACAACAATATATGGAAGGACCTAAAATTTTGAAATATTCTGTACAATTCTCTGTCTATGTCTATGAGTTGTCATTCTACTTTACTTCTTCATGTTTGATAATATCAATATGTTATATATTGTTTGAAAATGTTGTTGAAACTATGTTTTCTTTACTATTAGTTACGAATGAGTTCATCTTGTGCAAGACTATGTTGAATATTGATGATTCTTGAGATCTACCTAAGTATTCTCCTTACCCTTCCCTATATTCTTGTCTTGTTTGCGCTTCGAGTGAGACTTCTTATCTCCAAAGAAGATGAAAATTCCAGCACTCTAGAATACTCAATACCCTTTTGTTGGTAACCTAATAAGGACCCTGGTCTGATCAATTCCACGTCAACAGGTGTTACATCATAACTTCACCCGCAAATTGGAATGTTGGAAATTGGTGGACTTATCAACCTATCCTATCCTCCTGTGTGAGTGGAAAGTGTCTTTTGCTATTAATTAATTTGTAATTATGTTGATCTTGTATCTTCCTATCTAGATCCTATGTTACACTACACATATGCTATGCTAAATCCTTCTTTTCTTGAATCCTTCAAAGCACATTCAACCCCTTGGGCCATAATACACCTTCAATAGAATTCCATTGGTGAGTCCCTTCAGTGTTTTACGTTGCAGTGTGGCAAAATTTGTTGCAAAAACTCACTATTGTATACTAAGAGAAATGGTCCCAACCAATGCATGCATAAACTACTAGGGTGTTTTATAAATTTTCTATCATATAGAAACACCAAAGAACCTCGCAGCAAAATTTTGTGATCTATTTTGCGGTCATTCCATGCTTTTTTTCTATGCTTCTCGACCACTTGGTCAAATCCCACCATAATACGGTCCTCTTCCAATTCCATAAGATGATCTAATTGTTTTCGAAGTGATTTCTCACCGGACATATGAGTGACTACGAGAATGTCAAAACTTGGAACAATGAACTCTAGTGGCATGGTGACTTCCTTTCCATAGACCAACCTAAAGGGAGTATTCTTAGTCAACCTATTACATGTTTTTCTATGTGCCCATAGTACTATTAGAATACGTTAATCCCAGTCATCATGATACGCATTATAAACTTTGATTAGGGCATGCTCTAAAATTTTATTGAATGCTTCAACCATACCATTAGCTTGAGGGTGATAAGGGGTGTTCTTCTGGTGATGGATCATGAAATGTTGAGTTAGATCGTGGATATTATCATTCAAGAAGTGCATTCCTTTATCACTCATCAACACCTTTGGGAATCCAAACCTTGTAATCACATTATCAAAGATGAAGTGTGCAAATACTTTTATAGTACAATCCTTGACAAGTGTCACTTCTGACCATCGTTTCAGATATTTTGTGGTTGTGATAATATAGTGCAAAATTGTTTGGCACACCAAAAGACTGATGGGTCCCACAAAGAAGATGGCTCATTTTTCAAATTGCTCCAATTCTATGATAAGGAAAAAAGGTAATTCATAGCGTGAAAAGGTTTTTTGATGCACTGGAAGATGTTACACCATTTACAATATTCCTTAACATCTACAAGTAATGATGAACACCATAAAACTGCATGCAACACCTTATGCATCATATCTTTTTTGATGTTGTGAACTCCGACAATTCCTTCAAGAGCCTCATACCAAATCAGATCTTTCTCAAGATCTAAAACAGATCTGTGAAAAATTCGGTCATCCCAAGGATTGTATAATTATCAAGTTATTAACTAATAGTCTTCACTATGGGTCACCAGTTGGAGACACTGGGTCCGCGTATAATCAACTGGTGCTTGTCTTGTTGTGAGAAATTTAGTAACCTCGGTTAATTGATCTGGAATTGCCTCTACTCTAAATAGTTGTGCATCAGGATGTTCATATTCTAAGTTATGGTCGACTTCCACAAACTTGATCCTTTCCAGGTGGTATGAAACTACATTGTGCTTTCCTGGATTTACAACCACTTCAAATTCAAACTCTTGGAACAACAAGAGCCACCATCAAATTATCCACCCCAAAAATTGGCTTGCTGAACAATATTTGAGTGTGGAATGATTAGTGAAAAACATGAATGGTGTACCAAGAAAATAGTGTAGAAAATTTTGTAATTCCTATACCATATCCAGGACCTCACACTTTGTTGTGGTACAATTATTCTCTAAGTCAAATAGATTGTTGTTGGAAAAATAATCTGGATGATCAATATTTCCTTCAACAGGTTATACAAGAACAACACTCGGTGAAATAGATGGCGTGTCTACATGAACATGGAAAGTCTTGGACCAATATGGAAATACCAGGATCACACAGTTACAAGCTTCTCCTTTAGTGTATTCAATTATTACTAGCATTCTTGTTTCCAAAGTTACTTTGTGTCTTTGCACAATATTTTCTTGAGCGACATTACAATATTTGAATAGATTTGAATAAACCTCCTATAATACCCAATGTGATTCAAGGTAGTGTGAAACTCCTATAATGAAGTGGAGGCCACCATGTCCAATATTGTACCAATATTTTCTTGATCCACCAACAATCATTCTTTGAAAACCACATTCCCGAGCAATATCCTAAACGATGTAAAAATTATATGTTTCTTCAGATTCAAGGAAATATGGATTTGGTGACATACGTCCAACATAAATGGTAGGGATTACATTTGTTATTTTAAAAGGATGAACATCATTCATTTGTTTAGGTACACTTCCAAGAACTTGTGAATAAATTCTTTGAGCATTGTGAGCACGATCCTAGAAAATATTGTAGGGGAATTCTTCAACCCAAATGGCATCACTCAGTAATAAAATGATCCCCATTTTGTTGTGAATGTTGTCTTGGCTCCATATTCTTTAGTGATTCAAACTTTGGTGATATCCCGATAATCTATTTTTGAAGGATTAGGACTCACATACACCCACATTTTCCAGTACTTCATTCATAAAATGTATAGGGAATGGATCATGGATGCATGCTACATTTAGGTTGTGCAATTCGACACAAATTATTATTTTTCCTTTCTTCTTTGGTTGCACCACCATTGGACTAATCTAGTATGAATATTCTATGGGAACAATAATTCTGGCATCCAACATACGATCCATCTCTTTACGTACCTTTTATTTATACCCGGGTTTTAGGGGATATGGTTTCCTCTTTATTCGTTTAGCATCGATATTTAATTTAATTTTCATGGCCCCAAAGGATCTTGTGATTCCCTTCATCTTTGAAAATCTTAGGGGGAATATATTTTCATAATATTTTAACAAATCTACCACCTAGGTTATGGTTTCCATGTCCCAATAATCCCTGATGATGGCCATATTTTGTTCTTATTTGGTGCCAATATTATGTTTCTTTGTATTAATCAGTCATACATATTCTGATGAAGAAATATTTGAATCTTTCCTTTCCACTACACACTCGCCCTCAATTTCTTGGATATGTATTCCCCCAAGGTCATCCTCATTGGCCTCATCACTTTCAATTTTCCAACAATGTACCTCCTCTTTTAGTTTTTACATTGACTTGTGATAGGTCCAGACAATCTTCGGCGTGGCATTCTTTGGATAATGATGAAAGATTAAATATTTAATTCATATCAGGGTCTCTTTCCATGTAGGAGATTCTACCCTAAAATTGAATGTTGCGTAGAAATGCATTCTTACATAGCCCTAATATCTTGTTTGCCTCTTGGTTTCCTCCTGTTTTCCTCCTGAATGTACAAGCTTCTTAGGACCATGCCCATTGTATGGAAAAATAGTTGGACCCATTGTGTGTGGGGGATTTTCTTGGTTGTCCATCACCTTTCACAATAGAAAAAATGTGAATTACTAGTCGATTTGAATAATTAGATTTCGACCCCCAAAAACAAAGTCATGTTGAATTCCTAGTCGAATCCTATAATATATCAACAAACTCAAACACTTTCCATAGTTCTGGTTTCTAAACCTCCTAATAAAACCACAATGGATCTCAATCATATAACCATTTATGAAGGAGATGAATATCCAAAATAACATTGGATCTCTTGAGAAAAATTCTGGGATGCTGATGACATCACAGATGAAGATAAGAAAATGGCACAATTCATCACTCTTCGAGCCAGAGTCCTCACTTGGTTCATGAACTTTATAAAAAACCAGACAAGGTCGAGAATAAGTATAAAGAAAAATTTCCTCACATTTTTCAAGACTCAAGACATCAATCATCTAGCTGGGAAAAAAATTAAAGAAATAAATCAAAGTGTGGAAAAAATAGTAAGAGAATATGATAAGAGACTTAAATATTTACTCAGTCAAATTCCTTATATCACAGAAGAAAAACTCTTGGTACAATGGTACGTAGCAGGATTGCTACAAAAAACAAGAGTTATGCTATGAATGTATGGCATTAAAACATGCGAAGACACCCTAAAACAAACATAGCACATAGAAATGGATGATGGATGGCCATGAACTTCATGAGTGATGGAAAAGAAACTAGAAGAAAAACTCAAAATTTTGCAACAATCTTTAAAAAACATGGCCATTACAAGGAATGAACTTTGATGCACCATTTTCTCTAGAAAAGGGCACACAAAGGAATATTGTAAATTCAACGATGCATCATATAGTAATGTCCATTGTATTTAAATAGAAACCTTCTGTGATATTTTTCAAGCCATGACAAATCATGCAACCAAATATTTCCCACATAATTTAAAAAATGCCAGAACAAAATGGTGTCACATTTGTCAAGAAAATAATCATTCCACACAAGAATGTTGGCTAAATGGTTGAAACAAGACAAATATCCACAAAATCTATCAAATGTAGGCCACTAATCATAACATCAACCAAGGAGAAGGAAATGGATATAGAGGTCATGGTCGAGGTGGTTACCAAGGAAGAGGAGGATATAGAGGTGGACATAGTCAAGGAGGTCGAGGACATGGTCGAGGATGATTATGTTGTTTTAATTGTTAGAAAGACAACATTGTAATCCCCAACTATCATATTAAGGATAGAACTGATCACTCACATGAAGACTATCATATATTATTGGATAAAGTTATGAACAAAAGGAATGTTAACCTCTTGCATACTCTGCCTAAGAAAGAAGTGTTAAACTCAAAGAATCTCCATGTTGCAACCTGATCAGGTGTAGGTTGAGAAAATTACCAAGAGTCACCGGTTCAACATACGATATATTGAAACACTTACCCTGACCTAAAGAAAGAAGAAAAGATAATGAGGGAAGCGCTGAAATGTTTCAAAAATATCGACCAAGAAAAAATAAATGGAAACAAGGGAAGACAACAAAACACTTCAGACACTACCTTAGATGATTTTCTCTAGCTATTGAAAGAAAAGCGTCGATTGGTTGTTTGATCAAATTTATTATTATTTTAAGGGAGTATAAATATGATCAATGACCATATAATATTCTTCAAAAAATTTCGTAGGATAAACACATGAATGATTACGATCCTTAAGTTGACCTCAAGTTTGAAGGAAATATGATTAAGAAAATCATAGTCAAATTTGGATCACAAGTAAATATCCTTCTCCGAGAGACATGGAAATGGCTTGGAAGGCCCTCGCTGGCTCCAATGATGAATTTCTTAAAACAAGTAGATCAAATATTCATTGATCCAATTGGAACACTTAAAAACATCAAAACAAATATAATTGGAATTCCAATGACGATCGAATTCTAGGTGATTACTTTGGTCGAATGAATTCCTTCTTACCTTGCATTAGAAGGTAGACCATGGGATCTAAATATGAAAGAAACTATCTCCTTGGAAAGAGATAGGAACACATTTAAATGAAGAGGTAGTAAAATCATCATATGCATGGATCCAAAGGAAGGAAAACCATGGGTATAAACATGGGACAAAGAATAGGAGGTTTGTCAACTTTATCAGATAATGAATGAAGAGAAGCATACCAACAAACCGAACACCAATGGTGAAATTTTAGTTGGTCCCCCGATGTCTATGGGACAAAACTCAGACACAAAACTATATAATTGGCTGATATATAATTATGAATCCTAGAAAAAATAATGTCGATCGATATAAGAAATATAGATAAGGCAATCGAGAGCATGCTTTCCCCTGCGAACAAGTGGATTCCCTCTTGGATCTTAGACCCCTATGACCAAGATAGAAAAGTGCTAACTTTGATCACTGAAATTATTTTAAACATAGCTAAACTATTCAATAGAGAAGAGGAATAAAGTATGAGTACCTCTTTACGAAGTTTTTCCTCGCTCAGTCCAAGTTGAGCTTGATCGCCAAGTCCTTCAACGAGTCTTGCAATCCAATAAACAACGAAGACAAAACATACTTCATATTCTACCATGATTAGTTTAAATCTAAATTTATCTAAAGAGACAAGTTCATGCCAATGTACACAAAATTGAAGGAAACAGGCCAAGCACATGTATTAATGAAAACTCAAAAAAGATACATACAAACCATTGATGAAGTCGCAACAGCCTCTCCAAGTCCTCCTCATCTAGCCCTTGCACAAAGCTCCAAAGACCATAAGTTTGATACCTCCAATTTCCTCCTTCCTTATGAGATCATAAGTTTGGTATCTCTAAACTTTTTCATGCCTTCCTCCTCCATGTAAATCCCTCATTATATAGGATTTGGAGGCTTAACCACCATGGAGAGGATCACTCACCAGATCCACTAAAAATGGATCTGAAAGATATTTAGGAAGAAAATATCTCTTAAGGATTTTTGGGAGGAAATATCTCTGAAGGGTTTTAAAGAGGAAATATTTCAACTATCCATGAGCTCCTCCACCTTCCCTAAAAAATAGGAAATGAAATGTGAGGTGGATTCTCACACTTATTTTTTTTTTTTTTCATGAATATCAATAATAATTCATGTGCACTTTGTATTTTGTCCTTCATGTAATATATCCCTCCTCCACATTGACTAGGGATTGTGACATAGGTTATTCCATGGTGTCGAGGTGTATGAGACACTTATATGATTCTTTACGACACTTAAGGCGAGGTACCTAGGTGGTCAAATTTTATGTGTAACAACAGGCTACACAATGTAAAAGTAGGTTCTCCTTTGCTAATGGTAAGGGTGTTGGATGATAATTTGGGGTATGAAAAGACACACACAGACAACAACAACAAGCAATGCAATGAACCACTTCTTGTGCGGAAACTAAGACCTAAGATAATATCTCAAGACATAGAGAAATATCTATATGCAAATGATTCAACAGGTTGCAAAATAGTGGATATTCATTGAACAATAGTTATATAACAAGATGCATAACCATCAAAAGATAAACTAAAACAATAGATGAAAGAATAAGGAAATGTACATTGTACACATCACAAAATCTGCATTCAAGATAAGAATCAACACATAACGATTTGAGTAGGAAACACAACTGTCATCAACATATATTCACCAGGTAGAAAACTTTACAATTAACTGATCAGATCTAATTTTTCTGCTGCTTCTACTTTCCTTCCGAAAAATTACCACCCCTCAAACATTCAAAGACCCCCTATTTAACAAAGTTGCATAGGTTCTCGTCCATAGGGAACTGAGACATAAATTTAGGTATCTGTTCGTAGAACAAATTATTAAATTAAATAATACAATGGACTTAATCAACAAGAGTGGTTCTTATCACACACAAAGGACCACTCTTGTATCTAATCTAAGAAAATGATGGAATTAATCAAGTGAAAACTACTACTTCTCTGAGACAGAACTAATGGATGAGTTGGAGGAACTAAATTGGAGGAAAATAAGACTCGAAGTGATTGAACAGAGCTCTGTGTTGAGTAATGGCATGCATATGAGTTATTGGAGGCCACTGGAGACAACTAGCGGCATGGGCAAATATCTGTGTGAGGAGGAGGTAGTCTTCTGAAGTGTTCTGGAGCTAATCTTCCTTGATCTGAGATTGTGACTTAACTCTCTGTCTTGTTTATGTCTGAGCTTTTAGAGGCTAAGCGCACTCTGTTCCAACTGTAACTGGTTCTTTTCTTCACTTTCTCTATGATGAATTGGTTGTGAACAAGAATATGTGGAGGGGAGCGTCCAATAGGAAAAGTGACATGAGTGGAGGTGGATGACATGGATGTAGCTGACCTAGAGAGAGGAATCGGGAACATGAGTGAAGGTGAGGTGGGGGTGATGTGGTGACCTAACGTCATATAATTAGGTGACTTTGGGGGTGGCTGAGGGTGATTTGGTCCACACCACCTTTCGACCTAAAATCCCCTCTAAGATGACACATAGATACCATGTGATACCATGGTTTCAATTTCATCCCGGTCAAGGGTTTTTAACACCTGAGCATGTTGTGGTGTTGAAATGAACCCTGGCCATTGACATGGTTTGGCATGATCTGTGATCTAGGGTGGAAGGTTGACAGGTGGCATGTAGGGAGTGAAGAGGTAGAGTGTGAGTGGGAGACATGTGTTGAGACAAGAGAGGGGTGGTGTATATGTGGGAGGTGATAGGCATGACTGGAGGATAGGTGTTAGGTGGTGAGAGGAGTGGTATCGTGAGGAAATTCGACAGGATTTCGGAGGGGGGNGTAGGCGGTAATCATATTAGAAAGGGGGGATCTTAAATCCTGAGGAGTCGCCACGTTAGGTAGGGCCCGCGACGGGGAAAACCACTTTCCCAGAACCCCCCCCACCATTAAAGGTAGAATGGTCGGGGGGGTCAGGGAAAGTGTGAGGATCATTGATCTGGAGGATGGGGATGTCGCTGATGGCGATCAACATGGGAGTTATATGCCTCGTGACAAAATATATTTTCTCGACATCTAAAATATTGATCGCAAGAGAATCATTGATCGGGTTTGAAGGCCGAATCCTCATCGTCGCAATCGTCAACTTGTTATTTTCTTTTATTTCTAGTCTGACAAATAATGTTCTGGTTTGTTGCCTTCTTTGCAGAAGCTTACTGAGCTTACACGGGGCTTGTTGGACCTTGATCTATCCTATGAACACAAGAACTCGGTGGACTTGGTACATTCTTCGTTAGTGGAAAAAATAATGACATGTATTCGAACTCGAACCAGAACATGGACTCATCTCAAGAAAGAAAACAGATGGTGCAAATAAGAAATGAAAAACATAGGTCATGAAGCATACAAATGGGGAATAGGCTAAGAAAGAAACAATAAATATGAACATTGATGGACGAAGAGGGTAAAGGAGGGAAAAGAGAAGGGGTGCAGACCTAGGTGACAATATTGGCACCAACTAGGAATAGCTCATCCCTGTGAGGTGCTAAGAATTGTAGATCAATGCCTTGAGATTAAATAACTGTTCTTGTCTTTTGTTTCCTACTTATGTTTTGTCTGTCGGCCCTATGTTATTTGATATTGTGCCTCAGCTATGCATGCTATTGAGTTAAAAACTAAAACTACACCCCAATGCCTTTGTTGGGCTATGGAGTCTTATTCACACACAACTAACTAATCAAAAGAAACAATAAAAAGAGAGTATCTATGATACAAGAGGGACCTTCCCTCATCCTTAAACAAAACAATGTTTCAAGAAGTGCCCATTTACTAGGCCTCCAAATATCTTTATATCATCTAGATTGTGTAGGATAAATGTGTTGTTGTTAAGAAATTCAACCACCTTAAAAGGGCCAAACCAGAGGTCATCCCTTCTAGCATCCCACCTTAATACCAAGTCACCTTTTTGAAAGATCTCCTTCTTGGTTTTCTTGTCAAAGATTGAATTGATCTTGTTCTGATATGCTTCTTTCCTCTTATCCAATGCTTCTCTCTTTTGTTTGAACTTCTATAATCCGGAATATTCTCCTTTGGATGTCATTAGGCTCTTCAATCTCTTCCTGTAAGAATTTTAGGACTGGTATACCAAGCAGAGTGGGAAAAACAACGTATATTCCATAATAAGATCAAAGGGTGAGGTTCCCAAAGACTTCTTGGTGTTGATTCTGTCATCCCATAAAGCATATTTGAGATTAGAGTCCTAGGATTTCTTGTTTTCAGTCAGCAACTTCTCAATGATCCTGATGAGAGTCTTGTTTGAGGATTCTATCGGGCCATTTCCCTGAGGGTAATAAGGTGTGGAATGTGTCAAGGAAATGTTATGACAACCATAGAAGTCAATCATGGCTTTAGAGCTGAATGCTTGGGCATTGTCTGTTACAAGCTTACCGGGGCAACCAAATCTGGAAAAAATATTGGTTTCCAAGAAATTCATGATCATCTTGTCAGTGGCATTCTTGGTGGGCACAACCTCAATCCATTTGGTGAAGTAGTCGGTGTCAATGTTAATCCACTTGTGCTTTCCACTAGAGGGTGGATTTATCTCTCCTATGAATTCTAGCCCCCATTTCTGAAATGGACCACTAATAGTAATAGGTTTTAGGGGTGGTGATAGTAACTTATGTTTCCCTGCAAAAATTTGACATTCATTGCAGGCTCTAATAGTGGCAAACACATCATATAAAAGGGTGGTTCAGTAGTATCCTTCCCTCAAGATTTTGAGAGCTGTGGCCTTCCAATGCTAGTGTCATCCACATACTCCTCTATGCATGTTTGATGTGACTTGTTTGGCTTCATTTTCATCAAGGAATTTTAATAGGATGCTAGTAGGATCTCTCCAATACAAGCTTTGGTTTGAAATGCAGAATTTGATAGCTTTCAATTTGAGAGGCCTGACCTTTTCCTTTTTCACGTCTGGTGGAAATTCTAAATGCTGTAGAAAATAGATGATGTTTTTATACCAAGGTGAAGAGGAGTAGTTTTAGAATACCTGTAAACTGTCTTGTCCAGGTTGTTTTATGGGTACATATGATTGGGTGAAGATTTGATGTAATTCTAGCACCTTACAATTTGATTATGATATCAATTTGGAAATTTGTTGTCCTTTGATCAACTTGGTGGTATTTATGTGCAGGTCATATTCCAATAGTTTGACAATCCATTTCTGTCTTTTTCCCTCACTGTTTAGCTGGACCAGAATCTCTTTGACACTACTTTTAGGAACAAAGGTTGTTATGCTAGACTGCAGCACATAAACCCTGAAGGCTTTGAGTTATTTGACCAGTGCATAAGCATGTTTCTCTAATATATCATACTTCAGCTCAACATCACAGAGGGATCTGCTGAAAAAGGCTATTGGATTCTCATTCCCTTCTTCATTTTTTTGCAGCAGTACATCAACAACGGTTTCTTCTGAAGAAAAGGAGAGGATGAAGAAATATTTGGTATAGTCAGGGCTGGCCAATATAGGGGCTTCAACGAAATCTTGCTTGATTGTTTGGAAAGATGGTTTTTCCTCCAAGGACCATTTTATCACATCATCTTTCTTCAACATGTTAGTAATAGGCTTCAAAATTTCAGCAAAATTAGGCACAAAAAGTTTGAGGAAGCTTATTTTACGAATAAAATACTGGACAACCTTTTTCTTTCTAGGGATCTCAATCTGTTGAATGCAACAAACCCTCTTTGGATCAATTTTTATACCTCCCGTTGATATGATGTGGCTCATGAGATTTTCTTCTGGCATGGCAAAGTGAGACTTCCTAGGATTCAGAGATATTCCATATCTTCTGCACTTCTTGAAAACCTGCTCCAAATGCTGCAAATGTTCCTCACCAGACTTGTAGAAAATGGTTATTTCATCCAAGTAAATGACCATAAATATGTCTTTTTTCCCCACAAAATCTATGTCCATGGCCCTTTGAAAAGTGGCTCCTGCGTTCATCAGCCTGAAGGGCATCTTGTCATACATGAATGTTCCCCATGGGGTGGTGAATGTTTTTTTTTTCTTTATCCTCTTCACACACTGTTATTTGGTTATAACCAGAGTATCCATCTAACAAGAAAATTCTGTGTGCATTGAACACCCTTTGTAAAATGTGATCCATCTTGGGGAGGGGGTAATTGTCCTTCAAAGAACACTTGTTGAGATTTATGAAATAAACACACAACCGTATATCCCCACTCTTCTTACTTATAGGTACTAAGTTGGCCACCCAGTTTGAGTACCTCAATGTTTCAATAATCTTGGAATCCAACATTATTTTCATCTCCTTCTCAATTGTGGACATTAACATGAGATTAAATTTCTGAATCTTCTGTCTGAATGGATTGGAGATAGCATTTAGAGGGATATTTTGTTGGATGATGTCAGTGTCAAATGTCTTCAAATATTCATAGGACCATGCAAAAATATGAACAAACTTTCTAAAGAGATTGTCATACCTACCCCTTTGTTATGCAACTATTTCTTTGGATAGCTTGATGATATTGGGATTCTCAGTGGTCCCAATATTGCAATCTATTATCTCTTCTTATTGATTCTTCATGGAAGCCCCTTTGTAAACATCATTACTGTCAAACAACCTTTCCAATGGCACTAGTCCTCTTGGAATGTGGTTGGTTTTCAACTCCACAATATCATGACCAACTACTTCCTTTAGCAGACGAGATGTTTGTTGATCTTCTAATTCCACATCTTCACCTTCTTGACTTTCTTGATCAATTGAGATATTGGAGAATTCATCAATGGTGTGTAGAAAAATCTGTAGCTATAGATCATCACTAAAGACTTGTCAGTGCTTTATGTTGTCTAGTATGGTTGTTCTATGTCTGATTTCCACCTGATATTTAATATTTGGGCCAATGGGAGGCCTGGAAGTGTTGGCAGCTAAGGCCAAAGAATCTTCCTTCTGATTCTGTTCTCTAGGAATGAAAGAAATGTTAAATTCTATAAATACATTATCAATTAGATCCCATACCTCATTCTTGTATTGCTTGAGCCTTTGCTTCTTATCCTGATAGATGTTCTTTACTTGATTGATGATTAAATTAGAATAGCCAAAATCTTCTACACAATCAATGGCCATGTCTTTGGCAACCCTCAGTCCCAACACCAGAGCTTCATATTCAACTATATTATTAGTAATTTCAAATTGCATCTTATAAGAAAGGGTTATTACCTCTTCTGAAGGGGAAATGAGGAGTATACCTGCAACTGATCCTTATCCCGATGAAGATCCATCGAAATACATCTTCCATACTTTGTTTTTTTGACTTGGCAGTGGTTGATTATTGAATTGGCTTACTAGCATTTCAAGTTCATCATCATTTATATGAAAGACATATGAGCCAATGTCATCCTCAATAGAATAAATTGGGTGATTTATTGGGTTATGATGATCACTGACAATGTAGGCTAATATTACCTCTTTGTATAGCTTCCTGTCTTCTCCTCCAAACACAGGGATGGTGCCATAAGTGAGGTCCACTTTTAATGATCCTCCAACTTTCTTAGCCCATGTTCTGTATAAGAGCATACCAAACTTTGGGGGAATGTTAGCCACCATAATTTCCATCACTATACTCTTCATGGGTAACTGTGCCATAGAAACCACCATGTCCTTTATCAGTCTGAGACATTTTACTTTTTTAGAATCAAAGGAGTACAAGTCTTGGTAAGGTTTGGTAATCTCCAAACCTAGATCTTCCATAACAACTTTGGGCATGACATTATGAGAGGCTCCTGAGTCCATAAGACAATTTTGCAAGATACTATCATGGACATTCAAACATATATAGAATGGAGGAGAAGCATCAGAGCCATCCTTAATGTGTGGACCCACAGTAATGGTTGGGTTTTCATCCTGCAAACTTATTACATTAGAGGATACACTAGGATAAGTTGGTTGTAGAACTTTCATGATAGAATTTGTGAAAGGTTCATTCTTCATCAATTTTGTCAAAGGCATAGGGATATTGATCTTGCTCAACTAATGTTCTAGGCTGAAAGAGGTTGGTGGCCTATCATCTTCCTTTATTTCAGGGACTGTATGTTTAGATAAGGGAGGTGACTGAGCTTTAGATGACATACCTTTACTTGGATTTGTCCTAGGAGGAACTTCATATTGTTTGCTTTGACCATAGTTAGTGTCTTTGGGAGCCCTTTTCTCGTACTCAAATCATATTTCTTCTTGGGTTGGCCTTGAATAACACCCACTTCCCCTATTTGATTGTCAAACTGATGTGACAATTGTGCTACCTCATATTCTTGTTGTGTTAAATGGATAGTATAATAATATGTTTTGTTGAAAAGCATAGAAGTGTCATCCACAGTATCATTGTATACATCCATCTCCTCAATCTGATTGTTTTGGAAAGGATGCACTACCCTTTGATCATCAACATTTATCCTTTCTCTATGCATTATTTGAGGGGAATCATTAGGCCTTCTGAACTGATTTTGATTTCTATTACTAGGCCCATGAAAGGTTTTATTTGGCTATTTAGATTCCCACTTAACCTTATCTATTTCAGAAGTCAGGTCCTTCAAAGTTTTGTTCATTTCATCAAGTTTTGGATCAGATGTGGCTGAGTTAGAGGAGTAGGGGAATCCTCTCTTTGTTTTTTCTTATCTTTATCGGATCTAGTCTTTAATCTGTCTGAGGCCAAGATATTAGATTCGACCTCAATGGTTCCTTCCTGTATGGACAACAATGTGGTTGATCTTCTCTCTCTCAGGAGGAGGGAGAAATATTCATCAAATGCATTGACATAAGTGATCTTGGTAGAGGCTTCAGTTGGTTTGATCTCATCTAGGATTCTACCATACATCTTATTCAATCTCTTGGTGAATTCTGAAATAGATTCACCATTTTTTCTCTTTAGGGCCCCAAACTCAATGATCTAGTAGAGATAATCTCTCCTATCTCCCCATTTTTTTATGAAAGTTTCATCCAACACCTCAATATCTGAAATGGAGGTTGGAGGAAGACCCCTGAACCACTTTCTGACTTCCCCATCTAGACTCTATACAAACAACCTCATCCACACATATGCATAAGCAATGTTAAAATTATCTGCAAAGTTGTAAAAGGCTACCATATATTCCTCAGCAGTTACATCACCTTACCCATTATATCTTGGTAAATATTTCTTGTAATATATGGCTGGGAGTGCATGTAAGCCTACAGGAAGAACTAGGGGTGCATCTTTGGCAAAAATTATGACATCCACTCTATTAACGACCATGGTTTGAATAATAGGAATCTGAGGATTTATGGAAGAGACAAGGGTGTATGAAAGACTAGATGATGAGGTAGAATCATGAGTTGGAGATGTCTGAGATTCTTTGGAATTGTGATTCTCAAGGATAGAAAATTCAAGCTGCTTGTGATTGTGATTAGAAGTAGATTCTTTGTGTTCATCTTTTCCCTTGAGGGGGGAAGTATATCTCTGAGCTACAGTGGATTTTATTAGTTTCCTTTTTGGATCAGAGACTACTATATCCTTCTCAGGGTTAGTATGAGCCTTGATGGCTTTGTTGTGCTCAGATTTGGTTCTATTGAATCCCTTTATGGGCGCCAGTATTTCTTATTTATATTTTACTCAGTGGAGTCTCTAGGTGAAAGATGGCAGTCTATGTATGTCTAAACTTTGTTCACCATCAAAGGTCATAGCTTATCATTGTCATTCTCCCAGGGAAATATATTTTGTTACTCCATTCCCCGGCAACGGCGCCAGAAGATGTTGGTCTTAAGGTCTGCACCAAAATGCTAAAGGGAAAAGCTAGGCCTCCTCAAGTTGTAATGATTGGTTTTTTTTACAAGTAGTTTTTTTTGGTAAGCTTAAGGACAGGTTTTCAAAGATGGTGCTCTGGTAGGACATGCTACACAATGTAAAAGTAGGTTCTCCTTTGATAATGGTATGGGTGTTGGATGAAAATTGGGGGTATGAAAAGACACACATAGACGACAACAACAACAAACTATGCAATGAACCACTTGTTGTGCAGAAACTAAGACCTAAGATAATATATCAAGACCTAGAGAAATATCTAGATGAAAATCATTCAATAGGTTGCAAAATAGTGTATCTTCACTGAACAACAGCTATATAACATGTTTCATAACTAGAAAAAGATAAACTAAAACAATAGCTAAAAGAATAAGGAAATGTACATTGCACACATCACAAAATCTGCATTCAAGATAAGAATCAACACATAACGATTTGAGTAGGAAACACAATTGTCATCAACATATATTCATAGGTAGAAACTTTACAATTAAATGAGCAGGTCCAATTGTTTTGTTGCTTCTACTTTCCTTCCAAAAACTTCCCACCCCTAAAACATTCAAAGAAACCCTATTTAACAGAGTTGCAGACGTTATCGTCCATAGGGGACTGAGACCTAAATTTATGTAACTGTTCGTAGAAAAAATTGTTAACTTAACTAAGACACTCGACTTAATCGACAAGAGTGGTTATTATCACACACAAAAGACCACTATGGTATCTAATCTAAGAAAATGTTGGAATTAATCAACTGAAAACTACTACTGTCTCTGAGAAATAACTGATGCATGCATTGGAGGAACTGAATTGGAGGAAAATAATCCTTGGAGTGACATAAAAGACCTTTGTGTTGGGTAATGGCATGCCTATGAGTTGTTGGAGGCCACTGAAGATAATTGGATGCATGGGAAGATATCTGCGTGAGGAGGAGGTAGTCTTTTGAAGTGTTTTGGAGCCAGTCTGCCTCGACCTAGGACTGTGACTTAACTCTCTATCTATGTCTGAGATTTCAGAAGCTAAGCACACTCTATTCCGACTATAAATAGCCCTTCTCTTTGATTTCTCTATGATGAACTAGTTGTGAACAGGAATATGTGGAGGGTAGCGTCTGTTGAGACCCGAAATTGACATACCCATTACCCTATTATACTCATCACCTATACCTTTTTGGCCTACCTAAAGCTTGAGTGAATTCCAAGAACGCTACCAATTACCAGTAATAAGGTCATAAGGTAAAGTATGGTTAATTCATGCATTTTGTGGTTTATTGAGTTAAGGAATTAAATATTTCATGTACTAATGCTCGATTTGTCATATGTGAATCTTTGACCTCTAGATGTCTAGCGTTCCTGTACTAGCTCAGCTATTCGGTACCTGTGCACCAAGACTGTTGCTGTCTAAATCTGATACCAAACGCATCTGGTACTAAATCTTACCTGTTGCGATCCGGTACCAACAACATGCATTGTTATGATCTGGTACCAACGACCATGCTCTGTCATGATCCGGTACCACCTTTTGCGCACTATCATGATCTGGTACCATCTACCTGTTACGAGATGGTACTAATATGGAAGAGCATAATGCACTAAGTTAAGTGCCAGATCTCGCCTAAGTCAATTGGTGGACATCTATTTGCTTTAGCAAGGCTATGATAAGAATAGTTTGTTGATTGCCTCATCCTCATGCACTTCATGTCATGAGGATGAAGCTAAAGATGTAACCAAATGATTGAATTCAACAACTGATTGATTTGCAAATCACTTCGCCTCCTTGTGTTTCACGATTCATACTATTAAATAGTCGTGGCAAGGATGGTAGAAGAGTAGGAGAGTTATCATATTACCAATATGTAAAGCAGTGTATGATAGTACATAACATATTCCGAGTGAAGAATAATGGAATGTCATTTTATATCCATATTTTGATTATCTATGATTGAGTATGAGTTGAGTTGTTAACGAAAGTTTGGTTTTATGTTTTAAAATGTGAGTGAGAGTAATGTGTGTGTTGAATACAAGCTTCCTGTAGACTTCAATAGCTTACCTATTGAAGCGGCAGGGGCCCACCACCCAACAAAGGTCATCCTCTTTGTAGATTAATATTAGTATTTGTTTTCAGTAGTATAAACATTGAATCAGCTAAAGATTTAACTCTGTTAGATGATAGCAGTACAACTTAGATTAAGATTTCCATTCTATAATTGCTTAGAGATCTTTAATTGCTCTGTTTTTGCATATGCCCTGTTTTTGTTCTCATGAATTTGATTTCCTTGAGTGATCATAGATGTTGGCAGCAATAGTCAAAACTACTCGGATAAGAACTAGTGAAGTTCATTGTGAACCACAAAAGAACCAACATATTGACTATTGAACTACCCATGCTATGCTGAT
>SNQJ01S0100563.1:34973-54276 GCA_010110895.2 Picea sitchensis | reverse complement strand
CAAGTATAATATTTTTCAAAGATTGTTACCTCAACTATAATGTTTACTTGCAAAGGGGTAGTTATGAACTTGTCATGTGCAACTTTGAATCTTATCAACTTAATCAATCAAACCTGAAACCTGGAGTTTTGTCCTCAAGAATGTGTGTGTTGATTTTCTTTCAAGTCTCCTTCACTCAAGATGACAAGTGATTTCTTCAACATGTCTTCTATACTAAGGCAATATGTTATATTGACAGAAGTCTAAGTTAGAGAATAAGCTCTATAAACTCAACTTTAATCAGCCTTGATAATTTTGACCAATGGTTAGTATGATTTCAACATACCACCTAGATGTTCATAAGATCAATTGAATGATGTCATAACAAATAGATGCATATCAAGATAATCAAACCTAGGCTGCATTAGTCTTCTGAGTATGTTGGATCCGAGATCCTTCTGGATCTATGATAGAAGGTTCTTTCTCCTGCAAGTACCCCTTAGAATAATATAGTTGAAACATATGTAAGTACATACCTCTGATAGTATCAGCGGGTGGTGGTACCATCCAGTAGCAATGATGATAGGTAACAAACCTTCAAAACTTCAAAGGTGTTTCAACTTTAAGGTTGGCCAACACTTTACAAAATCTTTCACTGCAACTGGAAATGTAGCTGTAACTGCAACTTATACTGTAACTGGTACTTTAACTGTAACTTAGGGTTTTATGAGAAAACCCTAATTTTTCAAACTTTAAATTTTGAAATTTTGATCTAGGAGCTAGATGCACTGAGCTGAGGTGAGTAAGCTGGTGCAGTCAGATTTCTGAAAATCCAAATTTTACCCCTTGAAACTGAGCTTGCGGAAATCTGGACTAGTACTTCTGGTATTGGTTCTGGTTTCCTGGTTTTTCTAGTTTTTTGGTTTTCTGGTACTTCTGGTTTTCTAGTACTTTTGGTTTTTTGGTTTCCTGGTAACAATCAAAAACTAGGGTTTGACTTTCTGGAGGCTCTTTCCATTGAAAATGTGTGCTCAAGCTTCTAAAAGATTCACTAGGGTAGGGCACACTTTTCTAGATGGTTTTTAGGAAAAAAATGCTCTCGAACAAAAGCCCTAATTTTCTTGTACGACAATAATGACGTTTTTGCTTATCTAGTGAAAGGTGCTCTCTTCAGCTTAGCTATGAAACCATGTTTAGTTTTGAGCTATTATTAGGTTTCTTTTCAATTTACTAGATAACCATAGCATAGGTAGGATCACTGAGAGAAACGCAATCACAAGATACACAACATTTATCCTGGGAAACCCTCATGGGGGAGAAAACCTAGAAAAACTTCCTTAATATAGATAGCTAATACAATTCCAAGACAATAAACCAAAACACTAGAGAATATTCAACATTGATCAATGCACCTCTCTCTTCCTTCTTGTCCCAACTGCATCTCTCCAAACTTGCACACTTGATGAGTGAATGAGTGAGTGTGATAATGAGGCATTGGCTTCCTTTATTTATACAAGTTGGCAGGCACTGGAAAGGTGTCTCTTCATTGGTAATGGCTGATATAATGGATAATATCTCAATAATAAATATAATACTCTTTGAAGTTACAATATTTCGACAGGTTTGACATATAAGGCCTCATTTCTCACATGAAATGGCAGAGGGTAAATAGTTTATGTCACATGAAATGGCACATAGTAAATATTTTATGTCACTTGAAACATCATACTTATGTATATGCGCTAATAAGACCTCTTAATGCATGTGAACGTAGTCGATCGCTTTTGGGTTGGGTAATGATTAGTTGGAAAAACTTTCCCTTTTGGATCTTAGCCTTCAATATTTGAAAGGCATGAATGTCGAGGGAGGAGGAGAGAAAATATACAAATCTGCCATGAAATTAATCACAAGAACATTGATGAAAATCCATGAATTGAATACACCACACAAATATGAGAAAGAGAGAAAGAGTTGAAGAAGAAGGATTCCATTAAGAATAATCATTACATACAATGAGGCCAATTTTGGGACATCTCCTTCCCGACCCTCACTCTCTTCCTATTGCCTTTTTATAAGGCGTCTTTTGACGAAGTCAATTTTAATTAGGTTTGACTATGCCAATTACATATTTATCAAGTTCCCTTTTACATAAAAATATGAATTTATGACTTATACATTCGAACTTAGACTATAATCCCCCTTAAGATTCAGATCAATTGTAACTAAACTCTATCTCCCACTTTGAATGGTTTTTCTGTTGTGTGTTGATAATTTCATGCCTTGTATCTTTCCTGTGACTTATTCATTGTCTCATGTACTTGAAAATGGATCTGCCTTATCATTTTGATAAAATTCTATGATTTTAATGCTTCTACTTGTTGTCCATAAACAAGATCCAAGGGCAATGGGGAAAAATACCCAAAACAAGTTTCAAAAGGGGACTTACTAGAAGTGTGGACCGCTCTGTTATAAGAGTGTTGTATGTATGTCATATTTTATTCCTAAGTATTCATGTGCTTCTGAGTGTGACCCCTCAAAAGTTGCACCAACATCCCATTTACTATTTATATCTTCCTATCTATATGTAGATGGAATGCTATATATCTCTTCAACTTTGTGTCTATATTCTCTCACAATGTAGTCCAAAATGCATTGAAAAATATGGTATTCCTGTCAAGATGATGGTCCTTCGCATCCCAAAGTGCACCTAGACATGTTCAAAGAACATGTTTGTTGCTTCTTTTCCTTTGATGGTCTTTTTACAAGGCATGAGAATGCACATCTTGTTGAACCTGTCAATTACCACAAATAGATAGTCATGTCCCTCCTCATTGTTGGTAAACCTCCCACAAAATCCATGGAATTTTTTTCCCAAGGTCGAGTGGGTATCGGTAAGGGATGGTATAAACATTGCTTCCTATTACTAGGTTTGTTGGTACAACAAAGTATACATCCTTTGATATGTTGTGCTACATATTCTTGTATTATGTGTCAGTGCACATACCTTCGTAAGTTGGCAACTGTCTTCCCAATACAAAAATGTCCTACAACCTTGGAGGTGTGAGCCTCTCTAATAATTTGTGGTAGTTCATATTTAGGGACATATAGCTTGTCGAGCTTGTAGAGCAACCCATTCTGGAAATAATAGTTAACCTTGCCATCACCTTCTTCTATATGAGTTTGTTCATGTAGCTGCTAAAACACCTCCTTGAAATCCTCATCTTCTATGTATGCCTCTTTGTATGGATCATGGGTAAAAGGCTCCATGTGCATTAGAATTATCAAAGATATAATCTTGGATGTGGGTGGCCTTGAAAGCATGTCTACCAACTTGTTTGTGCCGCCCTTCTTATACTTGATGACTAGATGAAATTGTTGTAAAAATACCATCCACTTGTACTGTCTAGTTTTTTGTAGCTTACTCATTGTTATGGTGTGGAGTGGTGCAGTTACCACTGAAAATGAAGCTATGAACTTCCGCAAGTACCGTGTTTCCACAAAACAATTTCTAACTTTAGTGACATTTGTAGGAACTAGCCATTTCATGATGGCCTCCATATTTTTAGGATCTATCTTGAGCTCACCTCCTATGATCACATACCCCAAATACATCAAAGACTATTGAGAAAACTCACATTTCTTGAGGTTAGCTAAAAACTGGTGCTTCTTCAAAGTATCCAACACCTGCATGAGATGTGATATGTGCTCCTCCTAGGTAGCACTATAAACCAATATAGCATTCAAATAGAGTATAACAAATGAATCTAGATATGGGCATAATAMATCATTCATAAGAGTCATAAATGTAGTTGTTGCATTACATAAACCAAATGGCATGACCAACCATTCATACAAACCTTACCTTGTCTTCAAGGAAGCCTTCCAAGTGTCTTCTTTCTTGACGCATACCTAGTGGTATCCCAATTTGAGATCCAACTTGGTGAAATATTTTGCATGTTGCAACTGATCTAATGGATCATTGATCCTAGGTAGAGGGTACCGATATTTTAGACTAATCTTGTTCAATGCTCTGTAGTCGATACATTCGTCAAGTCTCATCATTCTTTGTTACAATTATGATAGGTGAACCACAAAGTGAGGTGATTTGTCGAATCAAACCCTACTCTAACAATTGTTGCAATTGCTTCTTTGCTTCATTCCCTACCAGAACATACTGTTTATACATCCCAATATTTGGTAGTGGGGAGTATGTAAATAATTGTATTTCATGCACCACTCCCCTCTTAGGTGGCAGTGTTGGATTTTATTCACTTGTGTGTGTCCTTAAGGCTAGGTGGTCGAAGAGGCAAGGTTCATCCAAAGTTGACCAACAAAACCCCAAGGTGTTGACATATCAATCCTCAATCAAAGACTAAAGAAGGTCTCACCTAAAACGCCATGAGAATCACATAGATCATATGGTCTTTGTGTCAGTGTTGAAGGACTAATCACACAAGAATCCATTTGGGATAACATTCATACATTCCATTACATTATGTTTATAGACTAACATCATTTAACATTAACACATACATTCATTGGACACATAATTGAAACATCAAAGGACAAGAATCATTACATATTTATTAACTTCATTCAACCAGTTACATACATGCATTAAGTAACTCATCAATTGATAGAAACAACGCCCTATGCTCTCATATATTTTCTCAGCATCTCATTACATAGTGCCATGTGCTTTCTCCCAGACTCTACAGATATTACAAAACCATACTAACTACACTCAATCAACCCATGAAATAATGAACCAAGGAACAAACACTTTCTTTGTTGCCATTTCTCCCTTTTATTTCCTTCTCTGCTCTGGCACTCAGTCACTTTTAGTTCTTCTCCACTTGATATGTTGACTGTCAATCCCACATGATTTTACCACCTGCATGCATTCCACATCGCCTCCTTGGAGTCATGGCAATATCAACTAACTTTCCAGTTCATCCCTTAACTGTTCCACAATCTCTCGTGTTGCCTGAAGTAATCATTCGAGAAGATTTTTGGAAGATTATTTTCTTGATTTTGGTGTGCATGTAGGATCTTCTTGATTTCTAGCATGCATTGGAAAAACTCAGACTGATGCACATAACAAAACTTGTACAGGCACACGTGCATCATGTCATCCACTGCACAATTGTTGGTGTGCGCGCAAGACTATAGCACGCTCAAAACTGCAGTGCATGTGCACAACCTCTACCCAAAATTTTCAGTGCCAACAGGCCCCCCACCACTATTATTTGTCTCGTCTTCAAGACAATGGCCTCATGGATTAACTTAGGTAATGGAAGAAACCATATTCATAACTTCTTGAAGGAACACTTTGAATTGATTACTAGATTCATTCAAGGTGTCATGAATTTTTTGGGTAACCTGGACGAACTTGTCTTCATCTATTGTCGTAACCTAAGGAGCTATCAAGTCCACTGCCTCCATCTTATGAATCATAGGCATGACAATGACTTTTGCATCCGAAAACTAAGTATAAAAACTTAAGACCTTATAATCTGCATCAGTGAATAGCTTTGTGATTGTTTGTTGCTCAACTCAAGCAACAACATTCTCCTTAGTTTTCGACATGATAGTTGTCATCGCAACTTGGCTCTCACCCGGAGGTAGAGAAGCCAAGATACTCTTTTTTTGGGAGACCTTAGTTTCTATCGCACAAACTCTTTCATGAATAGAGCTCAATTCTAGGGGACTTTGCAAATGGTTCCACAAGGTTAAACTGTATTCGACCACCCCTAAAAAGTCCTTCAATCTATTCAGGCCATCCCAGACGGTTGCTTTGACCATTGTAATCTTATTCTATAGCTCTATCTCCTCCAACATTATTTGTTGAAGCCACGTGCAGAGTGTTGTATTCAAAGATTCCAATATGTGAATGCACTTAGTAACCACTTTGAGTTTATGTGGTGCTAGGATCTTTGGCTGTACCTGTTTGGGATTACAAACCCATGAATATGCTTCATCCAAGGTAGTGAATAGTTCAACATGACTGACTAGAGTAGCTTCATGTTGGGCCTTGGTTTCTATGTGCATAGTGACCTCAACAAGATGCAACGTCTGGAGAGTCTAGTGGGAAACTTCAACTTCTTGTCGTGCATGTACTTCCTACTACAAATAGAACTTTGTGTATGTATGACTTGTGATTTCAGTATCCAATGGAAGGCACAGTTGAGCATGCTCTTGGGTGAGAGTTTGGTTTCTATCCCTGAGCTCGTAGAGTATGGTAGTCACAAAACCATGTAGCTCAGTAGTAGGGACCTGCATAAGGTCCAACTTTGTTTTATTTGAGTCAGTGGGGACCATGGCCAGCGAGTTGACACGCAAGACTCTTCTTTGGCTCATTCATGGAGCCTTGATAGACTGTGAGTCCTACAGAGGAGACTACAGTGGTGAGGTCAAAACTAGTTGTTGACATAGATATTCAAACTTCCCCACCATATCACTTTGGAACAATTTCTGTCTGGACAACTGGGTGAAAATTTCCTTCATTAAGTTGGCTACATGTCGGCTATCCTATGGTGCTAGAGAGCCAACTTTTACTGCTTCATGGTGTTTGTGCACTAGCGTTTTCCAAAACCGTAACCAGAGTGGACCTTTAGTCGAGCAGAAGGTGTTGGGACTTCCTCTTCTATCAGAGTGGTAAGTGGTGAGGGTGGATGGTCCTCCTCTATGTTGGGGTCCAGGTCAATAGGGGGAGAGCCTTGAAATTTGGCAGACCGTTTATGTTTCTTGACACCATCATCCTCTGCTTCAGACCCACCTTCACTTTGCATGCGCTCCTTTGAATGGGTTGATTCTTGATCCTTGTATCTAGACTATTGTGCCATGTATCCAATAGTTTTTTCTCAATGCCAAGCAACAATCACAACCCGTCTCTATTCCTGTGACTCCTTGGCTCTCACCTCATACTGGGTTTGGACTTCAGAAAATTGAGGTTGGTAGTTGAACGACCATGCTATGACACCATCTAGGATGTCCCTTTCGGTAATGTAGAAAGGGAGCTTGGCCTTGACCTTGTCATTGTCTATGCTGGGGTAAATGAAAACATTGTGAAAATCACAATTAAAATCAAGATAATTAGCATACCTTGTCAACAATCACTTCTAGATACGAACCCTTTCATCGGAGGAAATGGTCAATTCTGTGAACCACTTTTAGAAGGATTTCATAATGTCTGCTTGGGCTTCTGGGTCCTTAGAGTGTTGAAGAGTCAGGAACTGGGGGGGGAACAAACAGGGGGCACCCTCCGTGTCCCTTTCATGTCCCAATGGTGGCTTCCACAACACTATACCTAGTAGAAGGATGACCCAACTGTAATGAAACTTTTTTTCCCAATCCTGAGCATCTAAGAAATCATAYATAAACTCATTTGACAAGTATTGAGCCCAGGTCATATGAGTTCCTCCAACACATCACTTTGCGGTGACAACCACCTCGAGAGTGCATTCATCTTTTTGGCATTTGAGTATGAGCTTGCAAGCTAGTAACTCTATTGTGAACCTTATTGTTGGTTCATTAATTTCAAGGATTACAACCTCGTGCTTCCCCTATGTGTTCCAAACTGAGAGTAGACTTCCTCTTGGGCTGTGTCTTTTGCCTTGATGGTATCCATTAGATATTCTCCAGAAGTGGGAAGACCCAAAACCCTATGCATCGTATTTTGATCAATGAGGTAATGCTTTTATAACCATAGGTAACCACCATGTTGTCTCGTAATGAGGATGCAGACACATGCCTGATCTACTTGGGCATGACCTAAATGTGGGCAGTTGAGTAATGTGAGGATGCCCAAATTCTGTAGGGGCTTCACCCATTTCTGAGTAACCACCTTCTCTATAGCACCTTCTGTGGGAACTGATTGGGATCTCACACATTATAGTCGACACACTTGAGCAGTGGGATTTTCCCCAATTTTGGCCCCTGAAATTATACTTCACAAGGAATATTCGGATCTAGAACAAATTGTTCTTTCATTGCCCTGGACTTCGTTTGAGTTTTTCTCGAAGAAGCCATCCTGGATATTGGTGACCACAGTGTCTGAAACTGTGTTTTGGAATCCTAAAAACCAGTCAGGAACTCGCAGGATAGCCAAAGGAGTTATGCACTTTTGGTCTCTTGCCAATGCTAATATATGAATGAAAGAACACTTCGGGGCTTGAATCGTGGTAGAAAAAATAATATTGAGATAATCATGGTGCATGTCATTTAGCTAGTGTAGAGTTATTGTCCATTCATTTCCGTCAGTTGGCCAACAATGCCTTCTCTCCTTGTTGTTGAAGTCACCTTGCTTTATGCTAGTCGGTTATTGTAACCTTGATGTCGAGCTTTTCACCATCCACCACAATTAACTGCTCCTACATTCTAAATCGGGTAAATTTTTCTCATGTCAGTTACACTAATGACTCTGTCTTTATGAAATTGAAAGAAATCGATGTGGTGTAACTACCCGTCACATCGATCGTTATTACAACAATTCATTTTCACCGTCGAATCTTTCAAGATGATGTGGATGACCTTAAAAATGTGTGAGTTTGATTATTTGGGGGCACTGCACATGACTCCTGTGCACCCCTGCATCACTCGAATGAGGTTTCAATAAGTCGCATCAACCCTTGGCTGGTCACGATGCTTCTTCACATATGCCCAACCTCTCAGTTTCCTCCATGGAGGATCTACACTAGTACCAACTGGATATGGTGGCATCTGTTGACTAACCATTCTCTCCTTACTCATGCACAACTCGTCTATTTTCTTAATGGGGTTGAGGGGGATTTAATGGGTAGGCATGATTTCTATTACATCATATGGAGTGGTTATCCCCATTCTTCATGCACGTGGATTCCCCACTTGTTTGTTAGGGAAGTGAGGAACTAGAGGGATAGAGTGTTTTCTCGGCAGCACGTGCTGGGATTTCAGGTATCTTCTTTGTGCCCTACAATGATTCTTGGATACCCAACACCTTTTGCAAGAATACACGTACTAACAGATATCCACCCTAGGCCTCAACCTTTCTCTGATTGAATCTTCCACAAATTCCCATTCTCAGATATATTCTCGAAGTGTAGCCCACCATTGTGCGGGTACTCCTAGTAACATTGTATCAAGGGTGCATACCTAGTGGGGTTTGGGAATGTGATGAATCCAAGCAATAAATTCTTCCACCGAATATAGGACCCAAATTCCTCTTCATGCACTTTAGTGGTGTGATTCGAGTACATCTCCTTGTAGAAATTTCATAAATTTTGTTCTGCCACCTTTCCATGGCATCCTCTGAATCAGTGTCATATGATTTCACACTCCTCCAAATCAATTCTCCATCTGTTGTATAATCTTCCCTGTGCCCCATGATCTTGTAAATATTTTAAATAATAGAGCTCCATGCATCCTCATTAACCGGTTCATTGTATATATCCCCTTCATAAAGATCTAATGGCTTGATCATGCATAGGGTGTCTATCTCGAACGACATCTGTTGCTTCTTCAAATTCAACACAACATTGTTGCCGAAGGCCCAATTAATTCCAAGTAAGGTAGGGTACAGAATAGAGTCATCCATGATCTCTATCACTTCAAAATATGCCTTCATATTTTCCCCTTCTATAATCACCTCAAACTACTATAGACAACCTATGGGATAAATTCTATATTGATTCACCAACAGAAGTTGAATGGGAGACCATACCAATAGTGGCTTACCCATCAATTCCCATGACTTCTTTGGTAGGATGTTCATGTCAGATCTTAAATCCAACATGACATTGTCCATCTCATAACTTCTAAGCTCAGTTGTCATCTTGAACTCTCTTTTTGTGCGCTTTTTTTTACTAACCTAGCACACATCCCTTTCTAGTAGGGGAGTTGTTATCGCTTTGTTTTTTCCTTCTTTCCCCATGCAGGTTGCTAACATATGCATCAACTTCCATACAACATCAGGGTCACTTAACAATTTTAAACAATAGTGCAAGAAGTTACTTACTTGGTCCTTGGTGTTTACTTTCGGCCCATGTCACACAATGCTTCTTCTCACACCGTGCACTTCAAATCTTCATGCACATGTTCTTCTATTTCCCCTTTGTTCATATCATCGCAATTCTTCTTGTCTACAAGCTTCTTCCAATGACCTTTGCATCACACGCTGTATTTCTTTGTGCACGCGAGCTTCCTCCAAGGAACTCTACATGGTGCACTACAAATCTTGATGGTCAGCTCAAGATTCCTCCAATAAACTCTTTGTCGCACACTATACCTCCTCTCTAATTTGGGCCTCTTCAAGCTACATTTATGTCATGCATTGTAGCTCTTCTCATGCTCTTTCCTTCTCCAAGGATTTATGTGCATCACACACAAAATGATTCTATTGTGCAACATCGAAATTGGAAGGAGGCTATGTCGAATTTCTAATTTTCCCATATGTTCTTGGAATTGAGATTTCTCCATGCTCAAAGTCCCTTCCCGTCTTCTCTCCGCCTTGAGTTATCACCTACGCATCCACTTCCTCATATTTCTTTTGATTCCTGCGTGGCTTTGTAGTCACCATGTTGCAGTGTTCCTTCTTCTCTTCCCACTTCTTCAGTAAGTTAGGACATTCCCCTGTGACATGCTCAGGGATATAGAAGTACCCATAGAGTGCATGGGGTTTAGTAAAAAATCTAGATACATGGCCTGTCTCACCATAGTTAAAACAAGTGGGAGGCCTTCCTCCACCTTCTCCATATCCTTATCCTCGGCCTCGTCTATACCCACCTCTCTCAACATCACCATGGTCACCACCCTTCTACTTCTCTTGAACCCAGAAAACATCATGGGTATGGTCTTGAATCAACTAAAGTGACTTATAGTTGTTCACATCATGCCCCATGGATTTGCAGAATTCAAAAAATAATGTATGATGCATCTTTTGATATTTCACCAGTGTTGGGAAGTTAGGGGGTAAATGTCCCCATTGTCTGCAAATATCACACCACTCTATATGAGGCCTAGTAGGAATTGGATTTGACGCATGTAATTAACCAATGTAGGACACTTGTCCCTACGGTGACCCTTCAATAAGGATGTTGTACACCATACATGCTTGTGCACCACCTTTGATTTTTCCATATCCTACAATTGCATCATCATATTGGTCAATTAAGGCTATACCTACGCCAACCCACTATTGTGTCTCCTCCTCCCAGTGTAGCCTCTGACATATTGCAATTTCCACCGCTTCTTCTTGGATAATGACCTTCTGCTGGGTAACTTAGATATGGGGAATAAACCCCATAATGAACCATTCTCTATGTTGCACATCCTAGATCTGGAACATTCACCTATCCAACAAAATCTTGAACTACTAGTCATAATCCCACCCAATTTCTCCCAGCTATTGTTTAATCTCCTTAATCTTTGTAATACATTGAGATTCTGGCTTAGGTTTATAGAACTCCTTCAACATATGTCATTTGATTTTTGTTAGGGACCTCATCTGTCCTGCTGGCATAGTGTCCTTATACTTCATGTACCATGACAAGGCTTTTTCCCTAAACGTGGTCTACAATTGTGAAATATTTGATTCATTATTTGTGATCCTCTTCACATACCATATCGCCTCACAAGGGAACCAATATTTTTTGCATCGTCCTTACCCGTTCCATGGAACACGGGTAACCTCATGGTAATATCTTGATTTGACATCCTCAATCTCATACTATATCCTCCTGACTAACTACTTGGTGTCGGGGACCTTTGTCGTGATATCCTTCATTGTGAAGTATTATTGACTTCATCTTCTTCTTTAGTCGTGTCTTCTCTCCTTTCTTCTCCTACTCATGCTTCTACTCCAACCGTTGTGTTATTTTTTGTTCTTTATTCTTGGTTAGAAATGTTCAAGGGTGGTGGTTCAAAGGGGGGGCAACTCCATCTTCTTCTAATATTTATTGTGAGGGAACCCAAATAGTTTCCTACCTTCAGCTGCACAAGACCATCCACTATTGCTAAATCCTCTTCCCCTCCTCTTGGGGGACCTCCATCATCCTCTCCTACCTCTAAGTATCTACTTTGTGCCTCATCTTCCTATGAGGTTGCAACATCTTGCAACCATTGGAATATTCACCAATATTGAGAGGGGGAGTGAATCAATATTGGGCATTTTTTTACCACTTTTAATCAGAACATGTAATCATCACTTTATCAATAATTTATTACTTATGATTGCATTCAATATATCATGAACAATGCCATTAAACAATGTATAACATATAACCATAGATACACAATACACAAGAATTTTATGTGGAAACCCAAATGGGAGAAAACCACAGAATGCTTTCTTATATAAAATATTACATTCATAGGGAGCACCAAATTCCAAAATTATCGAGAACCTACTGGAAGGAGGCACCAACCCCATGATTTATAGGATCCAACCTAAAGGAATATACAAATCCCTCATTCTCCAGCTCCGAGTCGAAGGAGGCTCCAACCCCCTGATTTAAGGCTCCAACCTGAAGGAAGCTATGACTCCCTATATTCTCCGGCTCCAACTGGAAGGAGGATCCAACACCCTAGTTTACAGGATCCAACCTGATGCATCTATTTCATGGTTAAAGAGAGTAGCTAAATATATTTTAAATTCATAGTTGTAATCTATAGGAAATCAACTAACAGTAAAAGAATTAATTTGGTTAGCATAAATTTTGTTTTTATGTGTATTTCACACCGTAATATCCCTTAGTTGGGCTGGGGGATGTTACACCACATAGGTAGACAATGAAGCCGAGGATGTTACATGGTGGAGGTTGATTCACACACGATTCAAGTGTGGGCCTTGTCAGGCTCAAACCATTGCATTGGCGCCTTTGATTACTAATCGTCAGATGTACGGGCCAAGGGATCGTAGTCATAGATCCTCCGTATCAAGCTCAAAATGGGTTAGTTCCTTAAGATACCGGAGTATTTGGCCCTAGAGGAATGACCAAATTGTGTTCACAGATTGGGGGGGTTCTGATATCCTGATACCTTGGTGGGGCATGGTTCCAAGGGTGGGTTTTCACTCATTTTCCCTGAACTATCGACATATTTTCTCCAAGCATTTTCACCTTGCGATATGTCAATATGTTGATACCTAGTGGGTCATGGTCTCGGGAAGGGTTCCCCTTCCCCTTTGGTAACTTGAGAATGAGGGATCATGTGCTGGTGACGTCATGACAACGTGTTGTGACAACTAGATGATCATGGTGATGAGGATGCCAGTGTGGCGGTCAACATGTCATGTCATGGTAGTCGTTGTGTGTCGAAATTTATTGTTCAGAACAAGAGTGGGCCCAGTTAGGCATCAAGGCCTTTGGTTTAAGTGCCCTAAACCTCAGTCGTCAGATACGAGCATTGATTAATATCAACCATAAAGCTTGTAACTAAGCTCATGAGGGATTTTAACACCCGAAGTATTGGGGTAATGTGCCCTCGAAATTTATCCAAGATCTTTATCCTCGTGAAATACCCAATATGTTGGTACCCGCTGGGGCACAGTTTTGGAAATGGTTCCAATCATACCCCTGTTATCCTGTGAGAAAAGGAGACACATGAAAATGATGTCAAGAATACGTCAACTGAGCCATGAGAAGTGGACATGTGTTAGTACCTAGATGGTTGAGTCAAGTGCTCTGTGATGATGTGTATAGCCATGCCAACCCATGTGTCATGACGTGGGTAGTGCCACATGTCAAGTGAAGATCATGCCATGTGTTAGGGTGATTCAGAATTCTGAGGTAGTGATCAACGCTGAAATAGTAGGTGCCACATGTCATGCCATGTGGTGGGATATGAAATTTCGATTTTTCATGCTAGGTGGAAAGTCGTGGTAGGGTCGCGTGTCTGGAGTGAAAGCTAAAATATTGGACTAGGCGTTAGAAGTTGGAATGAGCATTTGTTTACTGTGGGATGATATCTCAGGGAGTTGGTGGGTTGATACCCTGGTGGTCGATGCCTTGGAATATTAGATATTGGCGATATGTTAAATAATGTTAAGTTGGAATGGATGGGGGCCGATATGCCGAGGGGTCGGTGGGCTAGTGATCTAGGTGGATATTAGTGGCCACCCACCTATTCCAACTGGCTCTTCGTGTCCATTTTTTATTCAACACATCTTTTTGTACTGCTTTATAATTGTGAGTTCTACACTTCTGGGGTTGTCTAAAGTCTCACACATTCTCCAGGTGGATACGGGTGGCCTCTCTCCTAATCCAACTAGCTTATTTTGTATGTTTTCATGATAACACATCTTGTTGTACTTCTAGGTTTGTTTTGGGGCCCTAAACGTTGTTTTTTTGACCCACCATAGTCATACTATAGACGAAGTCACATTCTAATGGAGATATATATAGATCTCTGAAAGACCTTTCCAACGGGCTATCACGCACCTAAAACGAAGGTTGTATGCAAAAGTTACGACCCTAGGAAGTTGAGGTACCAAATTACACTAACTTACCCATAGGGCCCACATGACTTTTGGTGTTTCACCTTCTAGGGTTAAGTTTTTGGATGTCTAGGGTTTTAGAATTCATGAGTAATATGAAAAGGGTGTATGGAGCCTCATTGCAATCCATTCTGTTCCGATGGATGCGCATAGCAACCACATCTCTTCTCAGAGATAATTACCACCATTCGAGCAAGTTTCAGTTCTGCAGTTTTACAGTTTCAGCCTATTTCATTATTTAATAGAAGATATTGTTCACTGGATATTTGTGTTATTCTTCCTATCTCTGTGTTTATTGTATTCAGTCTGTTAATCAGTTCGTTCTGCTCCTAAATCCAGATCATCTAGGTGGTAGGTGTCACATTGATAGTGGCAAGTGTCACATCAGCCACCACATACACACTAGATGTGCCACATGGAATGGTACTGGTGACATGGAGCCACGTGGATGCCATGTGGCCGTGGGACAGTCTTGGCCAAGAAGACATGAAATTTTTTAAAAGTTATAACTGTTGATCTTGACCTCGGATTTGAGCATGGTTATAGTCATTGGAAATCTCTTGATGGGAAGAAGACGATGATTCCCTCGAGAAGAGGCTTCGATATGGTTATGGAAAATAAAAAATTTGATACCCCATCCCTTAGAAAGTACTTAGGGGCTTGGTTGTCTTACACTAGTTGCTGCAATCAATGATTCAGTTTTAATACATCTTTCTCACCTCGGTATGGCTTTATGCCCACTTTTTCTTCCATATTGAATAAATAATGTGAAGGGTTTATGGTACTAGAGCTCGATTGTTCTTTCTCGGGTTCTTTCCGTGACTCCTTTTCTGGGTCTTTGTTATCTCTCTATTCCCATCTGATCTAATCTCTGAGTTCGAGCCTCCAACTTCTTTGAACGGTCCGAGCTCGTTTGCTAGAGCTTCCATGAGGATATTCATATTGCGATTGATATCGATAACATGTGCTTCCAACCTCGCAAATCACTCCTTTGCTAGATCTTGAGGGTTATTGTGAACCAACTCATCTGGCATGGCAAGGTTTTATGCGAATTCTCTTTAAACCGATTCTTGGGAATTGAAACTTCCCAAAAATACCCCAAAGAAACTTGCTCTGATACCAATATGATTTGTAAATTGTCATTTATATTCCACTAGAAAATTCGTCACAACATATCTAAAAACAAATACTGAAATATTTATTGTGAAGGTTAATTTCCTTTAGATATCAGATTCTTTAATTACTGGTTTTTTGCTAAAATTGTATGAAATAGCTAAAATGTGAATAGAGAACAAAAATAAATACTCACACACCATCCACCAACAAACACAAGATTTGACTTGGGAAACCCAATACAGGAGAAAACCCAACTAGAAGGTAAGGCCTCTCTTCTCTCTTTTCTTAAAATGCAATTACAAAGAAAGAGGCACTCTCTATGAAGTTTCCTTTGACATTATGGCATGTATGGCTGCTACAATATCTCTCCTCCTATGTTATGCTCATATAATACCACTCTCAGATGTTTTTCTCAACTGTGGAACAAGATATAATGAAAAATAATGGAACCCCTTCTCCTCCTAGTGGCTTGGTATTTAACATAGCTCGATAGCCATCTAGGGATAGGGTATTGACTTCCTCAACCCTCAATTAGTGATCAAGTTTGGACCTTCTATAATGTTCCATAAAATCCACTATGCATCTATCCCCACACGTTTAATTAATGGGGGTTGATGTGGCATCCACTCGCACCATGGTGATCAATATGGTAGGTCAACTTGCGGGAGGCATAACTTCCGCATACGAACTTTGACTGAGGAAAGTATTGCACTGTTAGAAAGGTATTGGTGTGTAGAATATAGCTGCATGCTCCTCAATAAGGTTTGGACCATAAAAATGTGTCATTTGATGCCTCAAAATGGCTATGAAAGATTTCAAATGGTTACTTGGACCCAAATTTTCAAATTGGGACCAAATGCTAAAATGGTTCTACAAGTTGATTCCTCCAATTGTTTCACCCATAAAGCATCGAGATAGATGAAAAATAATACAATGATATATTCTATATCATCATCACTAAGTTGATATCCATGATTAGTATAAAAAAGTGATTCAAGGTTCTTCTCCACTTCTTTTAGTCAACCCTCCCTTTCTCAATGTATTTTTCTTGCCTAGTCAACTACCTTTTCCTTAACTATTTTCAAATCCTTTTCAAATTGTTCACAAGAATTTCCCTCCTATGAAGGATCATACCTCAACCAATTTTACTTCACTAGATCCTAAAATGCCTCCTTCTTATCTGATCCTAGATTAAACTTAAAATGAGCTCCTAGTTTTGGATCATTTTTATCCAATTCCAAAACAATTGGAAAGTGATCTAAGCATCTATTGGATACTACCCATGATCGATACCTTTTCGCCTTATGTAGAAAGCCCCCATGGATAAAAAAACCTATCAATCCTCTTGGAAACATAATATACCCTTGATATATTATTGCTCCAAGTTGGCTTGAGATTAAAAGAATCAATGTCCAGAACATATGCCTTATTAAAACGTTATGGAAGAATCCAACTAATCTATCCACTCTATAATTATATCTCCATATCTCCTTTCTACTCAATGTAATATTTAAGTCCCCCCCAATAATGAGGTTATCAAATTTAAAATCATCAAAACAAAACCAATTTTCCAAGTAAATGTGTTTACCCTCATAAGGCCCATACACATTTAGTAAAGTCAGAGTTAAGCCAAATATTTTACTGTATACCTTTGTGAAAATCCCTAAATGAATAGAGAAACAATTAATAAGGGATATATTATGATTCGAACCAGTGATCAAACCCGTTTAAAACTTTTTTGAATCTGAAGTAAGAAAGTTCCATCCCCCCAAAGACTTTTTGAGTTAAAAAAATAATTAGTCTTCCTTTTCCATTGTCTCTTGTATCATAACTATATCCAATTTGTGTAACTCCAAAAAACACTTGAGGGCTAGTCTCTTGGCCTGCCCCACCAAGCTTCTCATATTAACTAAAATTACTTTCATTGGAACACTGAGGAGGGGTTTAATCCTGCTCTAAGGGACCCTATAATCAAACCCTATTTACCTTGACTCACTTATTTAATTTCTCTCTCGTTATAAAGTTTCAAAGTTATCTTCCTCCCTACAATCAAAGGCCCTAGGTATTTTGGGATATCCAAATCTAGGCCCTTGGAAGATGGTAAAACTAGTGAGGCTAGCCCCCTATTTGGACATAGGAGGTAATGCCCTCCCCCTCTCATAGAGGTTTCCAAGGTGACCTGAATCTTCCCTCCACCAATAGGATTTTTCATATTAATTGAATGAATATACTTACATGACTAGACATTATGGGAATGCCTACTCACAATCCCTCTAAAAAAATTCAAATCACATGTCAAAGAGACACTGTACCACTATAGATAACCTTATTCTTTGATTCCATGGGAAATTTTCCTACTTCTTCCATGTTTTGGAAAGTGGAGGACTCCGTAGATGGATTAAGAGGCAATGTATTAGAATTACCTAAAAGCTTCAGGTGCTCCATCATTGGATATTACTTGGATTCTTTCTTCTTTATCAAGATAGAACATACCAATCCAAGTAGAGATACTATGCCAATGCATCATCTTGACCTAACATTGATCGTGAGTCCATAATCAAGGGTATAGAAAGGTCCCCAAGTCACAATTCAACCTCCACCTTGTCCCCTATCTCTTGAACATTACGCTTCAGGATATTGACTGAGACATGAAATTCCAAACTTTGTTCCTCAACATATTCCCTTTGTATCAGATCCATAGGTTTAAACTCCCTACCACAAGCTTCATTTGAGATCTCCTTCTTCTACCAAACATTTGTGAAGAAAAACTTGTCATAGTCCTTGTGCACATTGCCATAGGCATGGTACCTTGTGCATCTAAATGGGATATTCTAATAATAAATAATATGGGAGCATTTTCAACCCCCAATACAAAATCCACCAACACATAAAGACCAAGAATGACATTTATCTCAACTAGCAATCTCACCACAGACCTGGAAGTACTATTCAAATTTTTATCATCAATTATAAGTGTCTTACCAATCAAATTCCCAATAACTGTAAGGGATTGTACTATCTAGAGCTCCATGGACAAGGTAAGAAGCTTCACCCAAACTAGAGTTTTCTCCATAAAATCATATTTGGCATCAAATAAAGGATGTCATGGATTGATGGATAGGAAAGAACTATCCATGAACCATGATCCTTCAATAATGAACAAAGCTTTTGCCTTGGAATTAAATAAGAACCCCAACCATCCACGAGAGAGAATGTGAAAGGATGACCTATAGCCAAGAATGGGAACCCACGTCTATTGAATCTAACTTCAAGGCCATTCCAAAATCACTCTCTAACCCATGAATTTCCTTACCAAAGTATTTTCTTCCAAATCAATTATTTGGTTTACACCCATGTCTTTTCCAACCACCAAGGAAACCCTACTCCCTTAACTCTTCACCACCTTTCACCGCTTCTTTCCCATCACCTCCTTCACCCTTGTCTCTCCTTGCAAATACTATAATTTGAAATACCAACATATAAAACCAGCACCTCCCAAATTTAAAACCCTACTCCTTCCATCATCCAACTTAGGAAACAAAAACTCTGAGTATAGAGAGTACTTTGTAGGTTCAGGGATTACTCCTTCGACTAAGACCTTGAAGCTAGATGCCTTTACTCTTCTCATAGTAGAACCATCCTATCCTTTCAAAGAAATACATTGACCATCCTCCAAAGGATGATCCAAATCCTTATAGTAGGCCTACCAAAAGGCCTCACACACTGGAATCATAATAC
>SNQJ01S0100560.1:4108-23671 GCA_010110895.2 Picea sitchensis | reverse complement strand
GTCATTGTCTAGCTTCCATTCTCGAAGTTATACTCTCCTCCCTTTTTACACCTTACTAAATTTTGGATGCCTAGACACTGTACTTTTTAAAGCATTAAGTACAGACTCTGGAACAACATCTTTTTGGCACCGTTTCCAGGGAACGAAGTTACAAAACCTTTTCCCTGGGAAGAACGACATATATTTTCAAGTTTCACCCTTTGATAGTGAACAAAGAGTGAGCACTTTCTAAATTCTTTTCCTATATTTCACTTGGAGACTCTACGTATAAGTAATCTGGCATCCGGTCGAAGGAATACTAGACAAAACCTAGAGAGCGAGCAGACCACACTTGTTTCAGATCCCCAAAAAATACTGAAAGCTAGAGGTTCTCTTAAGATGACTACTGCATTCTATCAACTTAAGCACCCGTAGCCCAAGACCAAGACTTCTTGTGAACCTTCAAATTCACATAGTACCCCTCCTGAGACCACTAATTCATTTTTAGCTAGTTCTGTGGTTAAAAGTGAAATCCTTCCGAAAACCTCTATCGGACACAAATGTAAAAACTCTATAGTAAATTTATCAGTGGTTGATATCCCACCGACTCTTCTTTCAGACTTCCTGACCTCACCAAGTCTCAAAGAGTATACTATATATTCAAATCTCACACTTGTGGAATACCATGATTACGTCTCCTACAAATATGAGGAGTCAAGTCCTTGCATCTCTGTTCACCCGTCTTCATTTTTCTCATCCCTCGAAGAAGCAAGAAATCCAATTTTAGTATTTCATAACCCTTTATATAATGCACCCTTTCCTCGTCAAGTAGTACCAATGGCGGCCGTCGGAGGAGGAGTAGGGTGCCAATTGCCTCCCCCGCCCCCCAGAGTTTTCACTAAAGTGGCTGCGAGATATGCACCTTCGATTCTACCTGTACCTCTTCATAACCTTCCTGAAAATTATATAAAAAATTTACCAAAATCTACAGGGGAAGGGGACTTAACTGCGGCTGAACATATAAATTTCTTCGATCAGTTCGCTGATATTTTAGGTCTGGAACATGAAGACGTTTATTCGAGATTGTTCGTTCAAAATTTTGAAGGATAGGTACGAACCTGGTTTTGAAGCCTACCCACAGGGTCTATCCTTTCTTACGATGCCTTAGAAGATGCCTTTCTTAGTCAATGGGGTGAGAGGAAAGACCAGTTATATTATCTGACCAAGTTCGGATCTTTAAATAAAAGGAATTCAGAAACAACTCTGGAATTTATCCAAATATTTAACAAACTGTATAATAAGATCCCAACCAAAGTTAAACCTTCCCAACCTGCAGCCAAAGTAACCTTCATCGGAGCTTTCGAACCCAACTTCGCCCTTCTCTTAAGAGAAGGGTGGGGGACTACCTTAACCCGAATGCAGGATGATCTTGTGGATATTGAATCTAACATGACAACCTCTGGTAAGTTGAAAGCTAGGGTAGAAACAGGAAACAGAGAAACCAAACATTTTAGGGAACAAGCGGGATCCTCAGGATCTGTTAGATCCATATATGACAAAATGGATGATATGGCTAGGATAATTGTTGTAATTTGATCAACTGATTTATTCTCCTTGTGACATGGTTTGGTTCTTCTTTCTCATCTTTCCATAGTTACATTACGGGAAGTGCCAAGTTTATAGGTAATACCACGTCAGTCTTGTATACCATCTAGAAAGGAGAAATGTCGATGGATTTTTTCGTGCCAATCCGATTTTCCCATAGTGCGTATTTTAAATGTACATGCTAGGATATATTTTTCTTGTTCAACACTTTCTTAATTATGTTGATCAGACTCTTGTTTGAAGACTTGGCTAGTCCATTTCCTTGGGGATAATATGTCGTAGAATGGTCGAGTACAATATTGTATTTTTGGCAAAAACTGATCATAGCCATAGATTTAAAATCCTGGGCATTATCTTTTACTATCTTTCGGGGGCAGCCGAATCTAGATAAAATGTTTTCTTCTAGGAAATCTATTACCACCGAATCTGTAGCCCTCCTGGTTGGAATATCCTCTACCCATTTAGTAAAGTAATCTGTGGCATTTAGGATCCATTTGTGTTGAGTGCTGGAATGGGGGTTAATTTCGCCTATAAAATCCAGTGTCCACTGCTGAAAAGGAGCCTCTGTTTTGACTAGAACTAAAGGTAATGCTGGGAGTTTATGCTTTCCTGCAAACAGTTGGCAAGGTTCACAAGCCTTGACTTTGGCATTTACATCCAAGAAAATTTTAGGCCAATAATACCCTACCCTCAGGATTTTATAAGTTTTCTCTCTCCAAGTATGATGTCCCCCACACACTCCTTAGTGGAATTCGCTTATGACCTCCTCTTTTCAGATTCAACCAAACAAACCAATAGGAAGCCAAGTGGGTCCTTCCAAAACAATTTACCCTCAGATATACAATATTTGACCACATGTATTTTTAGTCTTCTGGATTTGGATGGAGATAAATCACTCAGACACTTCAAAGTCAGTAGGCATGATACTATGTTTTTGTACCCGTTAGAGGAGGTACACTTCTCTTCGACTCTAATTTCACTTGTTTTCTCATAGAGCTCGCTCATATCTTCATATTCTCCATATCGTTGTATGCTATTTATGCCAAGACCTCTAAAATTATATTAGGCTAAGAGTTTATCCAAACCTTGACCTTTTACTAGTTTCGTTAGCTTTATTTCCAGATCAAATTCTTGAATTTTTGCGAGCCAACGTCTCCTTTTTCAATCACTGTCAGGCTGCACTAAAATATCTTTTACAGAGCTAGTAGGTATATACACGATTATCTTGGAATGAAATACATATGTTCTAAAATATTTTAATGTTTTATCATAGCATATGCTTGTTTTTCCATTATATCATATTTTAGTTCTGCGTCTCTGAGACTTTTGCTAAAAAAGGCTATCGGTTGTTCGAAACCTTCCTCATTTTTCTGGAGGAACACCACGGAAATGGTATACTCAGAGGAGAATGTGAAAATGAGAAAATCCTTTAGATAGTCGGGGCTTGCCAGTACAGGTGCCTCGCTTATAACCCTCTTGATACGTGCAAACGATTATTTGGCCTCTGCTGTCCATTTTACCTCATTGTTTTTGTTTAACATACCTGTGATTAATTTCACAATTTCAACAAAGTTTGGGATAAATATTTTCAAAAAGTTTATCTTTCCTAAGAATGAATTAATTTCCTTTACATTTCTAGGAATATTTATTGTGTCTATAGCTTGAACCCTGCCGGGATCAATTTTAATTCTGTCTCGGGACACAATATGGCCCAGGAGTTTACCTTCTCACATGGCGAAGTGAGACTTTTTTGGGTTTAAAGACAGACCGAACCTACAACATTTTTCGAAAGTCTATTTGAGATGTATTAAATGATCTTCGTCAGACTTAGAAAAACAATTAGATCATCGAGATAGATAACTACAAACTTGTCTCTTTTGCCGACGAAAGTGATATCCATAGCATGCTGGAAGGTGGCACCTGTATTCATTAGACCGAAAGACATTTTATCATACATGAATGTACCCAGGGTGTAGTGAAGGCTGTTTTTTATTTATCTTGTTCATTTACATCAATTTGATTATACCCAGAGAAACTGTCGATCATAGACATCCTATTTTCTTCGACTACTTTTTCTAAGACATGATCCATTTTAGGTAAAGGATAGTTTTCTTTGAGGGAAGATTTATTTAAATTTATGAACTCAACACACAGTCTAATCTCCCCACTCTTGTTTCTAACCGGGACCAGGTTTGCCACCCAATCAAAGTATCTCAGTGGTACTATTATTTTCGCATCTAAAAGCTTCTTAACTTCTCTTTTGACTACGGGTAATAAGATAGGGTTGATTTGTCTAAGATTTTTCCTAAAGGGTTTGACACCAGGCTTCAGAGGTATCTTTTGTTCGATCACAATAATGTCATAGGTCCTAAGATCTTCATAAGACCAAGTGAAAATGTCTTTATATCGTGCAAGAAAATCTTTATACTTATTTTTCACCTCAAGAGGAAGGTACTTTGATATTTTCACCATCCTAGGTTCCTCTTTTGTCCCTACGTCGCAATCTTTGACCTTTTCTGGTTGGGGTTGGAGAATGGATTTTAAAGGCATGTCATTTTGATCGAAAAAGTTTTTCCAGGGGGATTAGTCCCTTTGGAATCTGATTACTTTTTAAAACTAACATGCGATGGTTGGAAATTTTTTCTTGGAACTCCTGAGGGTCTTCTCCTTCTTGCATGATCCATGTGTGATCATTTTGATTCTCTTGATCGATGTGAGTTTTGAAAAAGTTGCCCACTGCTTCTAGGAACTTCCTAATCTATTCGTCATCCTCGAAAACCTTCTAGTGTTGTATGTTGTTTGGGATGGATGGTATGTGCCTTACCTCTATATTGTATTTTAATTTAAAAGTTGTGGGGGGAGTGAACATCGAGGCTGCCTTGGCTAACGAATCGGCCTGCAAATTTTAACTGCATGGGATGAAATGGATATTTACAGATGAGAGGAAATTCTCCATTAGATCCCAGGCACAATTTCTATATGCTCTCAATCTCGGGTGTTTGTCCTGGTATTGTCGATTCATCTGTTTGACTATCAACTCACCATCTCCATATACTTCTAGGTTCTTTATGTTCATCTTTTTGGTAGCTTCCAATCCTAATACTAAGGCCTCATATTCACATACATTGTTAGTGTAATCTATATCCCATTGAAGCCTGTAATAAAAAGGGACAACAAATTTATTTTCAGGTGCCACAAAAAGTACTCCTGCACCTGCTCCTTCACATGACAGAGCACCATCGAAAAACTTTTTCCAGATCCCTGTGCTATGCATATTTTCATATTCTTTCTCGTCTATGTAATTTTCTTCTGTGCAACTATCTATACAATCGTCAGAAGACAAAATACAATTTCCTAGATATTGATCAGCAATGTAAGTGCAAATTTTAACTGCATGGGATGAAATGGATATTTACAGATGAGAGGAAATTCTCCATTAGATCCTGTGCACAATTTCTATATGCTCTCAATCTCTGGTGTTTGGCCTGGTATTGTCGATTATCTGTTTGACTATCAACTCACCATCTCCATATACTTCTAGGTTCTTTATGTTCATCTTTTTGGTAGCTTCCAATCCTAATACTAAGGCCTCATATTCACATACATTGTTAGTGTAATCTATATCCCATTGAAGCCTATAATAAAAAGGGACGACAAACCTATTCTCAGGTGCCACAAAAAAGTACCCGCATCAAGCCCTTCATTACGACAAAAGAGCACCATCGAAAACTTTTTCGCATCCCCATGCATATTTTCTATATTCTTTCTCGCCTATGTAATTTCTTCGGCAACTATCTATACAATCGCCGAAGACAGAATACTATTTCCTAGATATTGATCAGCAATGTAAGTAGGAAAATTGTTAGGATTTTGAAGATCGCTCACTGTATAGGCTAACTCCTGCTTCAGATAACCAAGTAAGTTTCCCACCAAATACATGAATTGTGGCATAAGTCATGTCCACCGAGGGACCCCAATTTTGTCTCCCCATGACCTAGATTGCAGTAAGCCATACTTTGGGGAGATATCAACAATAACTACATCCACCGACACTTTTATCGACCGCAAGGGTGGATTACTAAATTGTAACGTAACTACCTCCTCGTTAATGCATAACCATTCTAAAGATAGGTGCAAATTTTTTTGAAGTGTGTGTGTGTGCGATGTACAAGGAGACAACTACAGCCTATTTTCCTCAATCTCTCTGCGTCGCCGCCCGACGATGAATATGACGCAACTAGGATGAACATAACAATATGACCAGGACACACGATACGCGTAGGGACCATAGGCATAAATGATGATCACACGACAAATAAACCGATCAAGCAGCGACCGACTCACCATCCTACTCCCCGTAAGGTTAGGACCCCCAAGACACATAAAATCAATGCTCAAGCCCAGCTTCCCATCGCTTTTAACCATTTAAGGTCTCGTGGTTGGCGATCGCTCTGTGGAACATGGAGGTGTTCACATCCCGCCTCGGACAATGTAATTCCAAATAATTAACTCCGACTAACAATCAGTACAACATACATAAGAAGAACAACTCCGCTCCTTACGGAAGGCGCGTGCGACAAGAGGACTCCGACAACAGCACACAATTTCAACATTAATCACATGAACAACCACCCTAGTCTACTAACTTGGGTAAGTAGTTTACGAAGTCCAGGATAGGCCACCATACTTATTACTCAAACATACGACATAACAATATTCAAGATAACACTCACCAAGGTTTACAGACCTGACAGACAAAGATCCATTTGGACTATTTCCTTTTAACACTTAAAGGGAGGGCTTTGAGTATTACTAGTTAGATGTAGAAACGAAGTTCAGCTAACGTTCACATAGGCTGTTGGCCTTATCCCTAGGTTAAAACAAGAAGGCTTCAAATGGAAGACACTAAGAACACATAGACACAAGGAAATTTTTAACAAACGAACGGATCGAGAGAGAGATGTTCTCCTACCAAACACAAAGTGTGAATGCCTTCTTACGACAAATGCCCACCCGATAAAGTATCAATCAAACATGGTAGATGATCTATATAAAGAGGCAAGATATAAGTTAAATCAAGTGATTAAAAAAAAAAGGTAGATAATATATATGATAATGCAACCCATAAGTTGACTCAGTAATTGAAACAAAAATACTATAATATTGGTAAGGGACTTCATAAATCCTTCCATAGTTATACTCATCTTCGTATTGTATTTACTTAATGATCTACCAATACGAACTTTGTTAACCATTAAGATATACAACGATTATATTCTTCCTCCCTTAAACTAAAATTATCATCAAAATTGAACGTAACAATAAACCATCATATTTAAGATGACAGATATAACCATTACAATAATTTAAAATGACCCCCTTTTAACATTGTTTTAACAAGGGATCCGGTATAAAGATGGTTAAACATCATATCTAAAATATCCACATTAAGGCACAAAAAGTAACATCATAATTAAATCCATCACAACAAGTTCATATTGAAATTTACTATGCCCCCACTTATTTAAAGGGGCAATAGGCAAGGATAACCATATTAAATTGACAACTTTTCAGAAGGACATTCTTACAAGATACAATATAATAAAAATTAAAATATTAATTACATGCTAAATAGTAAACTCATATGAAATGCTTCAATAACAAGTAACTTCACATTGAAAATGTACAATACCATTACACATCTAAAAGGGAAAGAGGTAAGGATAATCCTCATTAAAATGACAACTACTCGAAGGACGTGCCCTTTACAAGATAATATCATTTAAAATATTAAATACATGCTAAATATTAAATTCATATTAAAGGCTTCAATGAGCAAGTAACTTCACATTGCACATGTACTATACCATCACATAGTAAAAGGGCAAAAGGTAAAATAACCCCATTAAAATGACAATAATTAAGAAGGACATTATTTAAAGGACAAAAATAATAAGTTAAAAATTGACAATAATTAGCAATAACAATAATTAAAATGTCGTTATGTGGTAAGGCTTCTCATTACAATAGTGGAATAAATATTTGAAGGTTTACCATAATAACCAATCGAATGGAATACTTTATTCAATTGGATGTATAGAAATTCAAGCATTGTTATTGAGGTAACGCAGGCTAATTATCAATACACCCAACTAACCCAAGGAAAACAAGAAGGCAGCCCCGACCAGATTTTAATCGCTGTCCTAAAGGCGTGCTTTCTAAAACGGCCCCGACAGTAATTCGTGGAGAAACCAGCTGTAAAACCACATGGAGTAATTACGGGAAGTAAAATTTTAAGGGTAAGTGTTGTCCCCCAACCTTAAATCGCTGAGCGCTAAAATACTTGGCAGAAGCAAAAATATTGTCATACCATTTTATTGGTTAGCGAGGATGCGTGAAAGGAAATAATAATGAAAAATGACCCAGGGGAAGACGCAGACCTAAAACTTCCCGCACAACCGCCGACATGCTATCCATGTTGTCAATACCAGCTAATTCGGCCAGTAAACTAACTCTGACATTACTATTTCTCACAATACTAATCAGGATATTCTGCCAGCAATCGCTACCCTTTCTCTATTAAATTTGTAGTTCAGTCCGTCAGAATTAAGGGGATTTAATAGCTAACTAAGAGAATGCTAAATCTAGACTGTGCTGACGGTAATCAATGCGGCTCCTGATTTAAATTTATAATCAAAGGTTTATTATTTTCTTTTTCTTAAATGGTAACTGGAACTCGACAACCCTATTGTTGTGCAAGGATTACCCATATCACTGGGAATCTCACCACGAGAGACCGAGTCAAGACTAAAAACTCAGAGTAAATTAAAAGAGGTGTTGGCAGGTACAAGTAGGTGGAAGAAAATGAAAAGGCGCTGGCAGTACGTGTCCCTACAGTTCTATCGGTCAAGTCCCGCTAGGCCTCTAGTGAGACATTCGTTAGTTCAGTGATTGAAGTCTTCAGCGAAGTGACAGTGGCTAAGAGGGTAAAGTTTTCGGCAGCCACCACAGAGGCACGAGGTGGCAGGTGTTAATCTATTCAGCTCTGCCTGAAACAATTCGCTGGGGCAATGTTAACATCATCCTTGTAGAACACGTTTTTACGTATAAGAGGTTTACATAGCCACTACAGAACCGCCGTTGGGGTAAATCAAACTGCCCATTCAGACGCATAACAGAGGGTGACTAGAAGTAAATCTTCGATTAAATCCACTGCTGGGGAGAAGGATAAAGTTCCACAACGAAAGCAATTAAAACATGTTCCAAGATGCTAACGACTAAGCCAAATATAAGTTTAATTGCCATGACTGGCTAATCGCCACTTCCACTATCAACAATTGCGGTATTTTAAGAGTTACAAAACCTAGGTTCGGCTGGGCAATAATAAATTACCAAACAAAGAAGCACACACATTACATCCTGAATCCCCGGGCATAGGCTTAACAAATTCTTCTCGTAGAGGTTATGGAAACAACGGGTAGGAGGAGATTCTGAGCCAAGGCAGTTTAAGGAGCTCCAACCTGCTACCGCTCTAGCAAAAAATTTCGTCGCCGGATTGTGTTTCTTTTTCAAAAGAATTGAATGCAGTGGCAGGAATGATATAAATTACTGTATGTAAAATTTCCACTAACCATCATTCCATTAGATATAAATTACATCAATTAAACCCTCATCCTTTGCAACATTAGCTGACTACTATTATTCATAACGCATAAAACCAGCGGAGGAGACCTTCCACAGCTGTTACATTTTCATTTTATTTACTGATGCGGGAGTGATGAGAACAATCAGTCCAACATGAACTAAACCAACAATAAGATAAATAGTTTCTACTCTATACACACGCCAAATCTAAGTCATCAATCCTACAACATTCAAGCATTCAACAAAAAGCCGCATCGCGGCCCTCAAGCCACCGCTACAATAGTAGCAGTCCACGCATCTCGCGGTAATCCCGGCTACCCATGCCACGCCCCGCTGTCGACCGAATGCTCTTCACCCAGACCTCCCCAAATGAACGCTATGGGTACTCGCTTCCCCTGCCGGGCCTCAAGTAGTTGGCCACACAAGTACGAAATCGACTACATCTCAAATGCTTCCACTACTGAAGCTACTACTCGACAAAGTCAGATCCACCCAACCTCACAAGAAATCATTACACTGCACAACACCACGCCGCTCCCTCTTCCTCCTTCCTTTCCTTCTCATTTATATCCCCATGAGACCTTTTCACCTACTCAATATTAATTAATTAAATTTTCTATCTACCTCACCAACAATCTCGGCCACCAAGTGTCACTCATCCCTAGGGTTCTCCAATTAATTTCACATTAATTTAAAGTCTAAAATCCTCACACCCCCAAAATCGCTCAAATCTCTCCTAGGGTTCCTAAATCCCCTCCTCATGCTTTTATTCTGTTTCCTAAAATGATGTTTCTGGAATTTAGTAATTACTTTAAATGATGATTCTTTTCGCTTTTCTTCCAATGTCTTCTACTTTCCAATTTTTTAAGTTTCCTTTATTTTATTTTATTTTTTATTTTATTTTTCCTTTCTTTCTCTCCTTACATTATTTATTATCATTAATTTTTTGTTAAAACCCCCAAAGGATAAATGTTCTTAATATTCTTTTCAAATAAAACAAATATTTATATTATTATTAGTTATATTTTTTGAAATCCCAAATTTATACTCCCCTTCTTAATACTTTATCTCTTTGACTAAAACACTGGAGCTCTTGCTTAAGTTTACCCCCTCATTATTTTTTACCCCTTTACTTTTTAGAAAGCTTTTAATTAACTCCTGTGTGGGTGTTAGTTTACACCCTAGGTTTATTTTTGGGATCTTTTCTTAGGGTCGGTCAATTTATCTTAGAGACCTTTTAATCTAGGTTTGAATTGATCAGTGAGACAATTTAATTAGGGGAGGCGTTGTAAGAATTTATCAAACGTTAAGGTCTCGTGGTCAACTAGGCCGCCTCATCATCATTCTCAAACGACGCAGTTCTTCAGGATCGACTACGTGCTCCAAGGGTGCCACTCGCCTCGGATCGCTTCGCCGCGACGCGTTCTTCGTGATGCACCACGCGTCTAAGGGTGCCACCACGCTTTGACGGATTAGACTTCTATAACCGGAGTCAACACCACAAAAGAATCTTGTGGGAGACTAAGGGCTCTAAGTAATAAGGCTCCCGCCTTCCTTTATTGGTTTTAGAATCATCATGAGCGATCGTCACGTCCGCTCTCATGGCATCGTGGATCCTCTCAACTAGGTAATCGTTAACTTACGCCGAAGCCACGACGGGAGTGCTAGTAGGTCGTGGTAGGTATCGCCGTCCACACCTCTCCCCTCAACACTTCTCGAACTCATGTGCCCCTTTACCCATATGAGTCCTACGCAAGCTATCGCCGCCTTTGTGACCAACCATCATGTCGATCATATCAACAACATATCATATAATCAATATATCATCAAATGAAACAATATCATCATAAATGAAACAACCTAAATAATTCCCCGACTCAACCGGAGCTGGATTTCCGATGCCTCCGCATCCTCAAGGTCCGGTTTAATAATTCAAAGAAACCGAGTCAACATCACCTGCCTACATCAAGGTAGTAAAACATCATGTCGTATAACTTAACGCATCATAATGAGAGAAAAAGTTTTATCATCATAAACTGCATCAATTTTATGAGCAAATTCCCTCAAATAATAAGTTTGGTAGTGCGCCAGCTGATACATACACCCCTCTGGTCTAAACTTCGCCCCGGCTTCTCAGTATAAATGTCGCAATAAATGTACCATAAAATCATAAAAGCCACATAGTATCATAAGTCTAACTATCAAACAAAATGGAAATCAGCTGGCGCAGATATCATATGCGCCCTCCTCAATGCTGGGTAAGTACTATAATCGTTCCCACTGGGCCTTGACTTGGTCTACCGTTCGGCGTCGTAACTGCCGAACGTGATGATCTAGAATGCAGACCGGCCCAGCCGTGAGCGCTCCCTCATCCGACACATGTAAAGGAACTCATGTCAATCACGCGGTGTAGGATCACTAACATAATGCCTCAAAACTAATACATGAAAACATCGTGCATAAGCCTCAAATAATCGCAGGTTAGTCGAGGTCAGCTGGTCCCTTTCTTTCCACAATCTCTAAAGGTCCCATGAACCTAGAGAGAGTTTAGCTCCTTTCCAAACTTGATCGAATCCTTTATACGGTTTAACCTACAAGAAGACTCGACCGGGCCAACCCTCAACTACTTGCTGACTCTAAGTAAGACGTGGCATAACTCTTTTCCTCGGCCGATCCTCAAGGCCTTTGCATTCTTTTGTCTTATGGTTTGCATCCGCTCTTCCCTTTTACTTCTAGTCCCACTAGGACCCCTATCCTCAAGCCGATCCTAACTCAAGGGTGTTCCACACCTACCATAAAGAAACTCAAAAGGTGCCATCTTAATGGTGCTCGGGTAACTGCTGTTATAAGTTAACTCTACTAGAGGCAAGAATTCCTCCCAACGTTTTGTTGGTCCATCACGTACATTCTTAGTATGTCTTCTATCACTTGGTTGACCCTTTTTGTTTGCTCATTTGATTTTGGGTGATATGTTGTATTAAAGTTAAGTTGGGTTTTCAAGGCCTCTTGGAAACTCATCCAAAATAGTCCCATAAAAACTTATCCTCATTTGGATATAATCCTATTAGGCACACGATGCAGTTTCACAATCTCACCGATGAAAACTCTTGCTATGTCAAAAGTTCGTAAGTCGTATCTAATCTAATAATAAAGTGAGCACTCTTGGTCGAGTGTCTACTACTACAGGCTCGAAGTCGTCTCCCTTTGCCGCCGGGCAGCAACTAACAATAAAATCCATCGGAATGACTTCCCCTTTCGATTCCAGAATGGCATGTGGTTTTAGTAACCCTGCCAGGTGTCTATGTTCGTACTTTTACCCTGGGCCGACATACACCGGTGACATCTAGCTACAAAGTTGACTATGTCGGCTCTCATTCCTTTCCAGAAGAACAAGGGCTATGGTCCGCTTCATCTTCGCGGACTCTCGTGAGCCATATGTAAACGTTTATGCCTCAGCCAGATCAACGCCCTCAACTTCGTCAGCTTACGCATTTAAATCCGATCTCTAAATCTCAATAAACCATCGCTGCCAAAGGTAAATCCCTCAAATCGCGGTACCATCATAGTGTTTTGTCCAATAAAACTCTCTAATTTCTTTGTACCAATCATCATTATGTCAGAAGTGAGAATATTCTCACGTAGATTCATCCGAAGAGGCAACACCAAAAGATGCGTTGTCTCCGACTCAAACCATCTGCCACACGGTTCACTGTCCCCTTTATGTAAATAATCTCGAAATCATACTCGCTAAAAAATTCCAACCAACATCGTTGTCACACGTTCAAGTCGCTTTGCACAAAAATGTGTTGTAAACCACAATGACTGTCTTTAATTCAAATTTTCGTCCAACAAGGTAGTGTTCCGATCCTTTTAAAGCATATACGATGGCTAACAACTCCAAATCATGCGCCGCTGTAGTTTCTCATGCCTTCTTAATTTCCTCGAAATGTAATCTATCACTCATCCGTCTTTGCATCAAGACTCCACCTAAACCTTCCTTGATGCGCTGCACACCAAGAAGTCCATGTCCATGTCGGGACCTTATATCGGCGCCGTTGTCAACAACTCCTTAAGCTCTCCTAAACGCTCACAAGATTTCTATTCACAAACTTCTTGTTTTTTTCTTTCTACAACTCCGTGATCGGACTCCCGCTTCTTCGAATATTTCGACAAATCGCTGGTAGTATCCCCGCCAAACCCATAAAATTCACGCGATTCTCGCGGATATCTTCGCTCTACAAGCAGTTATTCCATAATAGCTTCAACCTTGTCTGGATCCACGGCGATACCGGAGATGACATGCCCCAAGTAGTGAATCCCGGATTGATAAAAAAGAGCATTTAGACAACTTACCATACAACTTGTTCTCTCTAAAACATCAGAATACCAAGCTTAGTGTTCGGCTATGCTCTTTCCGTCGTCCGGAGTAGATCAAAATATCATCAATGAATACTTGACTGAACTTGTCTAAGTACTCCTCAAGGAACACCCCGCTCATCAAGCTCATAAATACCCTCACGCTTGTCACCCAAATGGTAAAACAGTGAATTTGTAATGTCCAAATCTCGCCTTAAAGGTGGTCTTAGGGACGCCATCCTCCTTGATCCGTAATCGGTGATACCGACGAAATCTATTCAGAGAACAATCGCCGCGACTTCATTTGATCAAAACGGTGATCGCCGATTCTTGGTGGCAGAATCGATTCTTGATCGTAGTCTTGTTTAGTTGACGATAGTCACTGCAAAGCCTCCGATAAGGCTGCTTCAAGCATCTGCCTCAAATTCCTATGAAGGTCTATAGTAAATTCCAATTCTTCCTCGCGATCCCGTGCAATTCCTCCGAAATATCCGCGAAATCCCTTTCACCACCGTATGTTCTAGACCTTCGCTACTCCCTTTTCGCTGAGTGCAAGGACGATAAAGCTTGCACTTTGCGATATACTCTTCCAGAATCAGAAGGAAGTGATCTAACCGTGGATACTCCCCGTTCCATCCTACCATCACACGCTCGTCCTTCATCATCGACTAAGCTCAACCGTTGCCTTACATTTGAGTATCGCTTCAGCGTGATTCCAACTTCAATTCATGCCATCACGGCTACCGCGGCGATCCTGCAATATCGACGCGATGCTGACTCTTGGGACAAACTCTCCTAGGTTAAGGGTACGTGCCGTACCCTTTCCTCCGACTCGCTTGCCCCGCCATCTCTACGGTTAAACTCGCCCTGCTCAATCGCCTTTACCTTTAATCCTTCACGCACTTCAAAATAAACTCTTTAGCCCCCGGTCTATCAAAACACTATGCGTCCGTCACGATAGTACCTCGCCGCCTCGAAAGCATCAGGATCGGTGTTCGCTCGGCAGCTTATTCAATCACGTATGAACTGGCGGCCTTGCCCATATCTCCCACCGTAGTAGGTCCGGACCGATCCGGACGCTACCGTAGTGTGGTTCTCACACGCCCAACACCCCTTCTTCGCCCCAATAGTCCCGGGTGTCCGGCGGCAGAAGATGACCAGTCCACTGTACCAAACCCTGCGAAGATGTTCTCAATAACGTGTCTAAACCGTCATGCATGACGCCGCTACCGCTGTGGTCCTCGGCAGGTGTCCGCCAGGCGAATTTTGGCCGCCGGTATGTAGTGAACGCTGATCCTCGGAAACCACGATGCCCCGTCAGGTGTCTCATTGATGTCCGTTGCTTCGACGTACTGCATGGTGAACCTCGCCTCGCAGTTCGCTGGAGTCCTCGGGCTCCGACCCCCACCGGGATAGCTCCTCCTTCCCGCTATGAGGGCTCTTTGACAGTTGTCGGCAAGGTTTGAGCGGCATCAACTTAACCTTTTGCATCAGCAGTCGTCAAGTATACAAACATGAACCCGTTGACCTTGAGCTTCGTTCGATAAGTGAGCATACCGGAAAACCTTTATAAAACGCGTTCGTATTTCGCACCGTGACGTAATTCCCTCCTCGTCAGAACGCTGCTGAACTCATTGAGATGACGCCAATGAATTCCTCGTGAGATATTCGGAATCGCTCGAATACCGCTTCCTATGACACGCCTTCAACGCCATTACATGAATAGCGTGAGCTGCCTTTCCACTTTAGAAGAGCGCTCCCCTTTAGTCGGAAGACCGCCATGCGGACCTTCATGTTGAGGTATAATCTGGCGCGGCGAACATCGCTTATGTTCTCCAACCATGCCTTGGTGGTTGTGCCATCCGTGGCACCAAAGAACTCTGGAAATTTCACCTTCTCGATTTCACAGTGAAAGCTACCTATAACGACCAGTGCACGCGGCGGAACTCTCGCAGTGCCGCTCGGCCTCCTCTTCAGTCTAATCTGCTGATCAATGCCTCGCATATGCGCTCGAAAGATCCTTCTTTATCATCCCCACGCATATCGACAATCATGTATCCTGCTCGCCCAAGGACTCCGCCACCTCCCTCGCTAGGACCTCGTATGTCACTGAGGGCGCCGCGCCTCCCTAAAGACTTCGCCGCCCGGGTTCACGGGCGCCCTTCTAACCATGATTACTCGCGACACAAACAGCGTTCAATCATGCCATAATAATCAATACTATCATGTCAACGTAACCCGTAGAGAATCCCAAGTCGCTGGTCGCACTACCGATACCATATGTAACGAACTTTCTCGTTACGACAACCATTCTAAAGATAGGTGCAATTTTTTTGAAGTGTGTGTGTGTGAGTATGTACAAGGAGACAACTACGGTCTACTCGACCGCTGTCACCACCTTTACTGCAATGCATAATGACGCAACTCAGATGAACATAACAATATGACCGCATTGACGATACGCGACCACGCATGGCGTCGATGATCACACGGTTTTCAAATCGATCGGGCAAAAGCTTAGTGGACTCCTCGCCACCATCCTACCCCTCAAGTAAGGTTAGGGACCCCTTAAGACACATAAGCAACGCCAAGCCCAGTTTCCCATCAAGCCTTTAACCATTTAAGGTCTCGGGGTTGGCGACATTCCAGGAACATGGATGTCTACATCCCACCACACAATGTGTAATTCCAAATAATTAACTCACCACTGGGTACAACATCCATAAGAAGAACAATTGCACTCCTTATGGAAGGCGCGCGACAAGAGGGACTCCGACAACAGAACACAACTTCAACATTAATCACATGAACAACCACCCCAATATACTAACCTAGTAGGTTACGTAAGTCCAGGACGTGCCGCCATACTTATTACTCAAACAAACAACATAAACAATATTCAAGATAACACTCACCAAGGTTTACGTAGACCTGACTGACAAAGATCCATTTGGACTATTTCCTTTAACACGAAGGGAGGGCTTTGAGTATTACTAGTTAGACGTAAAACCGAAGTTCAGCTAACGTTCACACATGCTGCTGGCCTTATCCCTAGGTTAAAACAAGAAGGCTTCAAATGGAAGACACTAAGAACACATAGACACAAGGAAATTTTTAACAAACGAACGGATCGAGAGAGAGATGTTCTCCTACCAAACACAAAGTGTGAAAAGCCTTCTTACGATAAATTCCCACCCGATAAAGTATCAATCAAACATGGTAGATGATCTATATAAAGAGGTAAGATATGTTGAATCCAAGGATTAAAACCATAGATAATCTACACCTAGAGTGCAACCCATAAGTTGAATTTAGAGTAATCGAAAACAAAATTATAATGTTGGTAAAGGACTTTACAAATCCCATAGTTATACTCATCTTGGTATTGTATTTTTATTTAATAAAGATAATTAATAATGAACTTATTAACCATTAAGATATAAGAACGATTATATTCTCCTTCTCCTAAATTAAAATTATCATCATAATTGAATTTAACAATAAACCATCCTATTTAAGATGATAGATATAACCATTACAATAATTTAAAATGACCCCCTCTTTTTAACATTGTTTTAACAAGGGATCCGGTATAAAGATGGTTAAACATCATATCTAAAATATCCACATTAAGGGCACAAAAGTAACATCATAATTAAATCCATCACAACAAGTTCATATTGAAATTTACTATGCCCCCACTTATTTAAAGGGGCAATAGGCAAGGATAACCATATTAAATTGACAACTTTTCAGAAGGACATTCTTACAAGATAATATAATAAAATTAAAATATTAATTACATGCTAAATAGTAAACTCATATGAAATGCTTCAATAACAAGTAACTTCACATTGAAAATGTACAATACCATTACACATCTAAAAGGGCAAGAGGTAAGGATAATCCTCATTAAAATGACAACTACTCAGAAGGACGTTCCTTACAAGATAATGTCATAAAAATTAAAAAATATTAAATACATGCTAAATATTAAATTCATATTAAAGGCTTCAATGAGCAAGTAACTTCACATTGCACATGTACTATACCATCACATAGTAAAAGGGCAAAAGGTAAAATAACCCCATTAAATGACAATAATTAAGAAGGACATTATTTAAAGGACAAAAATAATAAGTTAAAAATTGACAATAATTAGCAGTAACAGTAATTAAAATGTCTTTGTGTGGTAAGGCTTCTCATTACAATAGTGGAATAAATATTCGAAGGTTTACCATAATAACCAATCGAATGGAATACTTTATTAAATCGGATGTACAGAAATTCAAGCATTGTTATTGAGGTAATGCAGGCTAATTATCAATACACCCAACTAACCCAAGGAAAACAAGAAGGAAGCCCCGACCAGATTTTAATCGTTGTCCTAAAGGCGTGCTTTCTAAAACGGCCCTGACAGTAATTCGTGGAGCAACCAGCTGTAAAAACACATGGAGTAATTACGGGAAGTAAAGTTTTAAGGGTAAGTGTTGTCCCTCAACCTTAAACGCTGAGCGCTAAAATACATGGTAGAAGCAAAAATACTGTCATACCATTTTATTGGTTAGCGGGGATGCATGAAAGGAAATAATAATGAAAAAAATTGACCCAGGGGGTGACGCAGACCTAAAACTTCCAGCCAAACCGCCGACATGCTATCAATGCTGTCTATACCAGTTAATTCGGCCAGCAAAACTAACTCTGTCATTTACTAATTCTGTCAATACTAATCAGGATATTCTGCCAGCAATAGCTGCCCTTTCTCGATTAAATTTGTAGTTCAGTTCGTCAGAAATAAGGGGATTAAATCGCTATCTAAGAGAATGCTAATTCTAGACGGTGCTGACGACAATCAATGCCACTGCTGATATAAATTTATAATCAAAGGTTTATTATTTTATTTTTCTTAAATGGTAACCGGAACTCAACAACCCTATTGTTGTGCAAGGATTACCCATATCACTGGGAATCTCACCACGAGAGACCGAGTCAAGACTAAAAACTCAGAGTAAATTAAAAGAGGTGCTGGCAGGTAAAAGTAGGTGGAAGAAAATGAAAAGGCGCTGGCAGTACGTGTCCCTACAGTTCTATCGGTCAAGTCTCATTAGGCCTCTAGTGAAACGTTCGTTAGTTCAGTGATTGAAGTCTTCAGTGAAGTGGCAGTGGCTGAGCGGGTGAAATTTTTGGTAGCCATCACAGAGGCACGAGGTGGCAGGTGTTAATCTATTCAGCTCTGCCTGAAACATTGCGCTGGGGCAATGTTAACATCATCCTCGTAGAACACGTTTTTACATAAGAGGTTTACACAGCCACTACAGAACCGCCGCTGGGGTAAATCAACTGCCCATTCAGACGCATCACAGAGGGTGACTAGAAGTAAATATTCGATTAATTCCACGGCTGGGGAGAAGGATAAAGTTCCACAGCGAAAGCAATTAAAACATGTTACAAGATGCTAACGACCAAGCCAGCAAGGTTTAATTCGTCATGACTGTCAATTGTCACGACTATCAACAATTCCCTGTGTATTTTTAAGTGTTACAAAAACCTATGGTTCGCTGTCAATAAATTGCCGAAACAGCAAGCACACCATCCGGAATCCCTGGGCATAGGGCTTAAATTTTCCTGTGTAAAGGTTATGGAAACAACGCAGGTAGGAGTGAGATTCTTGAGCCAAGGCGTGGTGTTTAAGGAGCTCCAACTCCAAGGCTGTCTAGCAAAAAAAATTCTGCTGTCGCTGGATTGTTTTTTTTGTTTCTTTTTCTCAAGAATTGAATGCAGTGGCAGGAATGATATAAATTACTGTGTGTAAAATTTTCGCTAACCATCATTCCAATTTATATAAATTACAGCAATTTAAACCCTCATCCGTTGCTACATTAACTGACTACTATTAATCATAACGCATAAAACCAGCGGAGGAAACCTTCCACAGCTGTTACATTTTCATTTATTTACTGATGCGGGGGTGACAAAACA
>SNQJ01S0100559.1:17079-30943 GCA_010110895.2 Picea sitchensis | reverse complement strand
ATTTTGACTGAATGGTTAGAAAGATTAGTGTAGAATACTAGAAGATACCATGTTGTAGCACTGAGGAACTGGACTCTTGAGTTGGTAAGAAAATTGAATTTGGCAAGCAATAAGACTTCCCACGTATTTGATTTCTGGCTGAATAACATATTGGGGGGTTATATTATGGAATTTGCAGTAGATTGTACCCAATCATACAATGTTGTAGAGAGGGATTTCTTTAAGGGTCTGCATAGAAGGTTCATGAAATCATCGGGTACATGGATAAAGATTTTTCTGTGTGACAACTGTGTGATGATGATGGAATCTGACTAGTAAGGGGCTTCACACACATAGTGCAATTGGGGGATGACCAGGGGATAGTCTGAAGGTAGGAAAGAATGAAGGAAGAAATGAAGAAGGAAGGGAGGGACTAAGGATGCAGAGAAACAAAGGTGTATCAGAATAGGAAGATGAGTTTGGAGTATTGAAAAATGGAAGAAGGTACAAGAGGTTGAAGACTAGGGTTGAGGAAGGAGAGCCGTGCAGTGAATACGAGAGGAGAGAACCATGTGCAACCATATAGATCATATAAATACCACACACAAAAGGAGAGGAGGAATATTATCAATATATTCCCATAATAGAAGAACCGATAAGTCCTAATCAGGTTGAATCTTGTGTCAAATCTACGACCCCGTGTGTGTCACCGAGATATGAGGTAACATTTGAGGATTTGTTAAAAGAACTTATAGTTAGAAGAGGAAGTCAGAATAAAAGTAATCATAATAGTGGAATAAGTGCGTCCAGTCAGAGTCAAACAACATTATCGAGGGGAGGTACTGCAAAAAACAACATGATAGGATTAGAAAACACGTTGAGACTACTCGAGTTTAAGGGAGTTGGGTCAGAGGACCCAAAACAATATCTATTTGTATGTGAGACAATTTGGGTTGTGAAGAATTTCCAGGATGAGGGTGTAAAGATTGCACAATTGGAGAAAAAAATTAGAGGCTGCACATTAGTATGTTATATGAAACTATAGAGTACTACACCTATAGGAAAATAAAATACTATAGTAGAAATTAGAAAATCATTGTTGAAAGAGTACAAGAAGTCGAAGTCTGAGTCACAGTACTTCACAAAATTGAAGGAAATAAAAAAATTGCAGACTGAATCAGTTTGGGACTATGATCAAAGATTTAACGATTTGATGGGTAGGTTGACATTCCATATTCTTGATCAAAAACACCAAGAATGGTTTATTGGAGGACTATTTCCACACATTCTTTTCCCTTTGGTGAAACATAAGGTTATGCTACAGCCTGAAGCCTTGGAGATTGCAATGAAACTAGAATCTTTTCCTGTAGGAGATGATAGGGGCATGGATCAAGTCCAAAAACAATTAGCTATCTTTAAAACTCAATTAGCATAACTAAAAGAAGAAAAGGATAAGCAAGAACAACTTTGGTGTGTCAAGTGTAGGTGTTATAACGCTAAATTTCTCTACATATGCATACCTGGCATTTGGCCCTCTTACTTTCATTTTTTTCCTAGCCATCACTGAGTTTCTCTTCTTAAAAACCAATTTTTGAAGATGTGCACGCCCTTCTCCACTATTGCCCATGTACATATGCTTGTTTCACCACTACAACTTGCATACGTATGCATGCTACACCACTACAACCCACATATACTTTCAAAATTTGAAAAAATTAAAAAGTTGCAAGGAATTCGTTGAGATTACGGGCTATTGGGTAGTTTCCCAACTAATCCACTGCCTATAGCCCATCACCCAAATGAATAACCATCCTTTTGTAATATAAAAGGAGGTGTTGGGGTCTCATTCCACATATAGACATAAGAACCATGAAACTCTACCTGTTTCACATCCCCTCCTTGCCCCAAGCATTTGCAACCGTTTTGTGAGAATTGCCTCAGAATTCCCCGATTTGCCTTCCTTCCTCCATCATAAACCCATTATACTTCCCAAGAAGAAGGTTGAGAGAAGAATCCATACAGAGGTGCACTTGAAGCTTGGTGAAGTGGATCCTAGACCAGGTTCGTGGAGCAGTAGCCGACTTTGGTTGTAAGCGATCATTGTATTATCGATAAAAGAAGTACTTTTCCTGTCCCAAAACATGATGTGTCGAATGTTTGAATTTGATTTATGTTTTATTCTAAAATTTAAACCTTGATTTATATATGAATTGCATGCTTGTATTTTTCTTTTTATCTATCTTTGAATGTAGGCCATCCTCGGGAGGAGGTTTGTAGTCAACGAAGCTATCAAGCGCGAGAGGATCATCACTCAACGCAGAGTAGAGGTACAGTTACCTGATCCTTCTCATTTTGATTTTTGTGTATGAGTCTAGGATATGTTTGGGGTAGTTAGAGAAGTAGGATAATTTTAAACAGTTATTGATCTGCCTACATTGTAAACCATGGTGTAGCCATAGGGGGGTTTTTCCCGCTAGCAGAACTGACGACCATACTGGGGAAGCCTCTAGTTTTTTAGGGGATTTTTTGGGTGTTTGATTGGTTTTATACTTTTTTAGTTTCTATTGAGTCTGCTGATTCTTTTAAGGGATTCTGGTCACCTGTTAGTGCCATACCAGTTCTCCTTGCCCTGTCAATCAGTTTTTTTTTTTTCCTTTTTCAAGAAGTACAGAGGTGTACGCAGCCTGTTGTGGGTCAACATGTGTACATACATGCTCTGATTTATAGACAACCCACATACATACGCATGCTTCTTAGGCATCAATAGCGTGTCTGGTTCAAGGGACTGTTTTTAAGAAGAGGCAGTCAACCTCTTCCCTGATTGAGGTTTTTACTTCTCAGGGTCTCTTGACGGAGTTCAGTGCCTTTGATTTTAACAGTCAAATTCTGGGTTAGATGTCAGCTTGCTTGTCTTTTTGAAGATTTCTTATGTTTACTTCAGAAAGGGTTTTAGGCGAGTCTTTGGGTTGTTGATCAACCTGTTCGGTGTGTTTAGTAACTCCTTGTGATCCACAGTGGGCCAGAGTTTAGTTTCAGTCTTGTCTTGTCTTTTTCTTTTTTCCCCTTCGTTTTCTTTAAAGAAAAGAAGAAAAATATTTGTTTCGAGTTTTTCTTGTTTGAAGCATTTTCAAATAAAAAAAAAAGATTTTCCTTTCTTAGTTTGGTAAAGTAGTTAGAGTTAGTTATCTGACTTGTTATGAAAAATAGTTCATTTTTTTAAGTTCTTAATGATTTATTATAACATTAAGTAGCTCGTAGTCGAGCAAAATTTTGTTTTAGGTCTTCCTTTTAAAGATCTTGAAAAAAGTTAGTTATGAAAAAGTTGGTTTAAAGAGTTAGTTGCAAATCTTTATTGTTAACTAGAAGTATTTTTTCTTTCAGTTTCGTTTATTCCTACTCTTATCGTCTCTCATACACATCACTAATTTCACTGCCATATCCTTTGAGTTAAAACAAACCATTTAAAATGAACTCTAATTTAAAATTAATTAGACTTTTATGTTTGTAGGATCAATCAACTAGTTTAGGTAAAGCCTTGAATTAGGTTGGAGAGGAAACTCTTCAAGGATTATAAAAAAACATTGGAGTCAGAGCTAGGGAGTGTAAAAGTCCAGTGATGTGAAATTTATCCGAGACCCCCTTCTAACACAGGGGCTAAGCATGAGGTTGCATGAGGAAAGGTAGCAGAGATAACCCCTCGAAAGCTGGACCAAACATAGTGGGGAACTCATATTGAGGATCTATCCTGGGATATTGTCGTTTGGATTTTCCTACAGATATTTTTGGACCTAAAATCCATTTGAGATCCTCAATTGTCTTCTGAATCACTTGATTTCGATACCCTCGATAGGTTTCAGACTTGTTATCCTTGTCATTGAGGTCCACCCGATTGTCGACTGTACCCGCTTGGTGATTGTTTACGAGCTGGAATATTAGTTTCCTTTATTCTAGGGACTTACACAGGTAATTGCAGGGGTATACCATAGTACCTAGGGAAGATGTTGGGTCACACTTTCTAGAATATACCCAGAGGGTGCTTCCGTGTTTGAGTTTCACTTGCACTGGTAAGTTTCTCTAGTTTTGGCTAGCGTAATTGTTCTTCCAACTAGATAATGGTTTGCTTGGTTTATATTGTAGGAACTTTTCTAGTGTCTGCTTGGTTTTAAAAATTAGTTAAAGCCTTACTATGTCATTAATATTTTCACAAAGTGGAAGATAAAGAGCTCTGCTGGTCACGAAGGCTTCAGGGCTTGCCGCCAGTTACATTGGAGCCACCACCGCCACCGTTACGACGAAGACTTGACCAACAAGGGTCATTTGAAGTGTCCGGGCCACATGAAACTGTGCCCGAGCCAACTCCGAGAGGAGATTACTTGAATCTGGAGGAACTCACTATTTCGGACCTTGGAGAGGAAGCTCTTGGGCTAGCTAACCCTCCAATCACTGAATTGTCAATGCCAATCTTGGTACAAGTTTTCCCTCCAAGGGTAAAAAATTATTAGCGTCAGATAGTCTTGCAAGCAGCTATGGAATTAAATGCTGCTACTTTGTCAGGGAGTCCTCACACCCCCTTAACAACTGTCACCACAGGGGGTATTACGCCTCCTAACCCACCTTCACTGGTCTAGACCACAATGGTCTCGACCACCTCTACTTCAAGTAGTGGTCCGATGCTATCTTCGACGACAACCACTGTTCTGTTCACACAGAGTGCGATGGGCCCTCCATTTTCATATGGGATACTTGACTTTGATATGAACTCTGTCCTTACCTACTCCACCCTATAGACCATGGATCTAGGGGTAGGGAGCTCAAATTATCTCTTGAGAGGGTCCATGAGGGGCACCTTAGCCTCCTATAATGCTATCCATTATGGTGGAGGTCATATACCTCCTCCGTCCCCCTCGCTCAGCAGTGCTTTCCAGCAACCCACCAAGATGAACAAAAACTATAGCTTATTTGGAGAAGGAATTATAGGACCTTCTTCTTACACCATGCTGGTGGGATCCATGTCATTCTCTTTGTTCGACATGTTTGGTAATAAATTTTTTTTTTAGCTGCCATCTTGGCTAGGGGAAACCCTGGTTTTGGACAACAAAATCCTGTGCAGGTTACTATTCCTACATAGGGGGAAAGTACAAGAGTTTTCTCCTCACAAGGACTTTGGAATCCTTGGCAAGGATCAGTCCCCTATTCAGGGATGCCAACCAGGGAAAACCCCTTCCATGGTCAATGGAACATCGGGAAAGGCTCAGTACCTATGCTCGTCAGATCGACATGGGGCAACCCCTTCCAGAATCTTTGGAACACAACATAGGAAGAAATCTCGGGCCATCTCTCGACGTACAATTACGGGAATCATCCGATGATGTCCCAACAAAAGCAGTTTCCGCATGCTAGTCAAGGCCATGGTATTTACTAGAACCCTGGCCAACAACCCAACCTTTCCTGGCAACTTGGTGCCAGTCAAATTCCAGGACCCCTTTTTCTTGTACATAGTACCCAACCCAGACTACCATTTCTGGAAACGTTACACTTGCCAGAATTTTCAAGGTTGCTTAATGACTCGATTTTTCATGATCCGCGTTGGCCCCCAATGCCAACTAAGTTTCCCTCAGATATTCCAAAATTTGAAGGCAAGCCTAGTGAAGACCTAGGCGATCACGTGAAAACTTTCCACCTATAGTGCTCATCAAACTTGTTGCGAGACGAATCCATACAATTACATATTTTTTAACGCACTCTTATCAGGGGTGCCATGAAATGGTATATCAAGCTTGACCGCTCAATATATTCTTACTTTAGCGATTTGGCGATGGTTTTCCTGAACCATTTCCAACTACTCGTGAGATATGATGCCGACACCGAATATTTGGCCAACTTTGAGCAGACTAAGGCTGATCATATCTTGGATCACATCCGAGAATGGAAGCATCGGAAAATCTTGATCAAGGTACATGTCCCACCAACTTTCCTGCTGGAGTGGTTCCTAAAGTCTTTAGTACCTTAGTTATCCAAGGATGTTGGAACTTTGAGAGTGTTTTCAGAGGAGGAGGCGATAATGATAGCACAACAACTTGAACTTATATACTCTCAGTCTCGCTTACTCAATGAGATTTTTCCAAATGCATGATGATCCATCCTTGATAAGGTCAGAAAAAAGTATGGACCACATGATGATGGTATATTTGGTTCAACACAAGTAAAGTCCATTGTTTCTCAGTTCGTAGACTTTTGTGAATGGGTTTATGATAAGTTGGTTCTTTCAGAATCATCGCATCAGTTTTTTATTCAATGTTTCAGACCAAAAAATGTGGTCCATCATCAGGAAGAGTTTTTAAGATATGAAGGAAATCTGAAAATCATCAGGTGTATAAATATGAAAAGTTTTTTAGTAAAGAGCTGACTTATTAAAAATAAATAAGACATAAGAAATTACAAATCAATTACTAATCAAATAATACTAATCAGTTTCTAGAATATATCCTTGTGGTTAGTGCTGGGATCCAATTTTGACTGATCTTCCAGCCATCATCTCTGTTTAGATTGTTTGTTTTCTTTTCGATTTCGATGGCTTCCATAAATTTTCTATTGTGATAGTGATCTACTTTGGCAAGAATTTTGGCCTCTTCAATACAAATATGATATTTTGTTTTATCTAAATGTTCTTCCAACACCGAGGGACGAGTGCGATTGTGCTTCATATCAGTGACGTGTTCTTGAATTTTGATTCTGAAGGATCGACCTGTTTCCCCTATGTATTGTTTACCACATGAGAAAGGGATCATATAAACACCTTTTTGTTCAATGGGATCAACAAGGTCTTTGACTGACCTAAGGGAATTCCTAATAGGGGTTATGGGTTTGAAGGTTTCCCCAAATCAATTGCAACAATTTTCGATACAACAGATAATGACCAGCTAGACCTCTAGTTTGGCTGCTCCCCCTACCCAAACGTCGGACATACATGGTATGTAGTTGACGAACCTGAAGGCAAACCAACAACCTAGCAGAAAGAAGAAACAATGAAACAAGAAGGGTAAGGGGGATAAGAAACCCAACAACAATGCTGACAGGGGTGACACATAGAAGAGAAAGTCGAAGTATCCGTGTAACCTTTGCATGGAGGACCACCTGACTCACCTGAGCCCTCGACTTGTGGAGGCCCAAAATTTATTGGCTTATCAACAAATTGTTGTGTCAATGAACCCATTTCCACATGGGAAAAATATGACTCAATCCTCTTCGAGCGCGTATCGGGGCAGTTAGGGAACCCCCCCATCTTGTAGTAATCCCTAGGTCGCGAACGTCTACATGATGAAAGGTGACACTTATATAGCAACCAGGGCACACAATTACGGGATGCCAGAATCTTCTAAAAAAGGGTAAATAAGACACAAACCCACCTGTCCCTCTCCAGATTGAAAGGGAAATGGGAGAAACAATGACACACATCCCGAGAGGGGCATTCAAGAAAGCTTCTCATAATCTGAATGCGAGGGCCTCCCATAACTACTCTGTGGTGGAGGATTTGTCAAAAACCCCTTGCGCGATGTCCTCTTTGGAGGTCCTCCAGAGATGCCCTTCATAGAGAAAGGCTCTGTTATCCGCTTTGGGATATGTAGAGACTTGCAATCTGGGAATGATCATTCTTGATACGACTGACTTGAAACCTCGTCTCCCTTACCATGTTCCATTTCAGATAGTAGTGGCTTACACCATGAAACATTTTACCCAGAATATTTCTGTACAGTGGTTGATGAGGATGCTTCGACTTACCTGATGTCATTTGTGAGTTGGAAGGCCATTGGACAACCTATTTTGTCTCCGTCACCTACTATGCTTACTTCTTTCGACAATCATTCTTTCAGACCACATGGAATCATCCCTTCTTTCCCTGTGAAGTTAGGAGGAAAGACCATGTGCATCGATGTTGAAATGGTCGAGGTGCCTCTCAACCACAACCTACTGTTAGGAAGGATTTGGAATTATGAAATGCATGTAGTGGCTGCCATAGTTTTTTGGGTCTTGTTGTTTCCACACGAGGGCCAAATCATAACCATTGACCAATTATCCTTCTCTAGGCATGACCCTTCACTGGGGGCATCCATGGTCTCGATGATTGATAAAACTCAACTCGACATCATCTACATGGGGGTTGGTTTATGCCCACCTTTGATGGGTACTTTCGATTACCCTCCTCCTTCCGGTGATGTCAAGTTTATATCGGCTTCCCCTGACCAACCTAGGGATGAAATATTTCAAGTGTCGTCATTCCAAATGACTTTAATGATCTGTGGAATCTTTCTTCCCCATCGAACTTGATGGAAGGGAAAATGAATCTTTGAATGGCCATTCCATTTTTTGCGGCAGAAGTTGCGTATAGTATTGTCCAACAAGCTTCGACCGACCCCGATTTGAATCCTGCACAGGAGTTAGATCCAGTTCTCGAGCCTATTTGAGCTCAAGGTTGTTTCGCCACTACAGATTCTTTAGACTTGGTCTTTCCCTATGATGAGGTTATTATAGAGGCATTGAATGGTCTGGACAAACCTTGGGATGATCTCGATCACAGATCTTATTTTCTCCCGGAGTTAAGAATAATAGAGGTAGGTGAATTCGTGTTGACTATGACTGGAGATAGGTATTGTCCTTTTAATCCTCTGGCTAAGCACGTAGTTTACGCAGAGGGTAATATAGAAACTATTGCTGAAATGATACCTATTGACATATCTAGAAACCCTAGCATCATGGAGAATGTTTTTTTCAGAGCATACTGCTCCCCTGAGGATATTTGAATTTATACATACTTAATTAAAGAATTATGCGACATTTTTTCTTGGTCTTACGAGGAAATGCCAGGGATTGATACAAGAATAATCGAACATGAGATAAAGACTTATCTTGATGCTAAGCCGGTCCGAAAAAATCTTCGTCCGATGAATCTTTGGAAAGTAGCAGCTAGTAAGCATGAAGTGTCAAATATTTGGAAAGTACCCCGTATAGTTGACTCAATGGGTGTCAAATCCCATTCCGGTTAACAAAAAACACGGTACGATTCACTTGTGCATGGACTTCCATGACTTGAATAAGGCCTCTCCAAAGGATAATTTCCCCACCGCATTCATTGACCAGATTGTCGATGAATGTCCAGGCTGTGAGGTATTTTCGTTCGTGGATGGTTTTTCAGGATATAACCAGATTTAGATCAAACCTGAAGACCAGCATAAAAAAACTTTTATCTGTCCATGGGGCACATTTTCTTATCATAAGATGCCTTTTGGCTTGAAGAATGCTAGAGCCACTTTTCAGTGGGCCATGTATTTTTCTTTCCACAAACTTAGACATATAGTCGAGGCTTATCTCGATGATCTAGCATCACGATCTTGCAAGAGAGTTGATCATCCTGCACACCTCCGACTAATATTCAAACGATGTCTCTATTATTGGATTTGCTTGAATCCTAACAAGTGCAATTTCTACGTGAAGTTGGGTCATCTTTTAGGTTTCATAGTTTCCACAACAGGGATCATGGTCGATCCTCTGAAGGTTGAGGCGATAATTCAGTTGCCTCCCCCGTGCATAGTCCCCCAGATTCAAATATTACAGGAGAAAGATAACTTTCTATGACGTTTTATCGCAAACTATGTCGAGATCACTAAAGGGTTCATGCATTTATTGAATAAGGGAGTCCCTTTCTGTTGGGATGAATCCTCTCAATGATCTTTTAAAGCGTTAAAACACGCCCTCACGTCTGCCGCTCTGCTCCGACTCCCCAATTATAATAAATATTTCTTATTGTACTTGGCCACTACAGAGTTGACCATCGGTATGGTCCTGGTTCAAGACAATCATCTGCTCGAAGAGCATGTGATTTATTACCTGAGTTGAGGCCTGGTTGGACCGGAACTCAACTACTCCCATGTTGAGAATCTTGCATTGGCAACAGTGCATGTTGTCCAATGGTTCCGTCATTATATCTTGCTTTGAAAGACCACCATCATTGTCATTATGAATCTGTTTCAATAGATATTGACATGACGCATCATTGGCATAAAGATCAGTAGATGGATTGTTACCCTCCAAGAATTTGACTTGGATTTTGTTTCCGCAAAATCCAAAAAGTCATTGGTCTTTGCGGAACTTATTTCAGAACTTCTGGTCGAATTAGGTGATGTTACGCCTGAAGAGTCACCTATTAAAGGAGATATTTTTCTGATCACATCTTCAGACCCCTGGTATGGAGATATACTATTTTATCTCCAGACTTTGAAGTTCCCCACTTCTGCTTCTCACGACGAGCGTCGATGAATTCGCCAGCAGGCATGAAACTATCTAATGCTTGATGACATTTTGTATCGTTGAGTTGTAGATTGTATTATTCACCGGTGCCTTATACAGAAAGAAGAGAAACTCATTCTTAACGACTGCCACACTGGAGCATGTGGTGGTCATTTGTCTGGGTTGGAAGTAGCCCAAAATATTCTACGAGCCAGTTATTTTTGGCCTACTTTTATCAAGGATTGCATTGAGTCGGTCAAGAAGTGCCACCCATGTCATATCTTCTCCCAGAATATGAGGGAACACCCTACTCCCATGCTTCCCATCATTGTTGTTGGTCCTTTCACCAAGTGGGGGATTGATTTTTCTACATGCCACCCGGTTTTATCCAGGGGGCATCGTTATATCATCGTAGTGGTAGACTACTTCACAAAGTGTGTCAAGACTATGCCAATGTTTAACAATGATGGATAAACAATGACTCTCTTCATTTTTAACCACATTATAGCAAGGTTCGACATCCCGAAGGAGATTGTCACTAACCATGGCAGTCACTTACAGAACAAAATGATGTCCAAGTTAACACCAAAGCTTGGGTTGATGCAGGAGAATTCATCACCCTACCACCCATAAGAAAATGGTCAGGTGGAAGCTGTGAATAAGTCCCTCAAGACTATTCTATAGCGAACTATCAATCTTGCCAAGTCAATTTGGGATTTGATGTTGTACTTGACATTATGGGCCTACCGAACGTCTGTAATTACTACCATCAGTTTCTCACCTTTTCAACTTGTTTATGGGCTAGAAGCAGTCTTTCCTATAGAGTGCCAGATCACGTCTCTAAAGTTGGTAGTAGAGTTATTTCTAGACACTTCACCTCTTGAGGAACGCCTATTATATCTCAAGAAACTCAATGAGAAATGCCATGATGCAGCCTTGGCCAATGAGGCTCACAAGCAATGAGTCAAGTGTCAATATGATCAGTTCGTTCGTCCTCGAATTTTATCTAAAGGAAACCTTGTCCTGGTCTACGACCAAGATAAGGATCCCTTGGGGGAAGACAAGTTTAAACCCATGTGGTTCAGACCTTTCATTGTGAAGGAGGTATTAAAGAAGGGCACTTATCGTCTGGTTGAATTTGAGGGAAATGCTTTGGTGGAGCCTAGAAATGGGATCTACCTCAAGAAGTATTACTCGTAGGTTGGTCACCTGGGTGACTTCTTGTAGATATGTATAGTTCTTATGCAGTTAGATTTTGTCTTTTTGTTTTATGGAAATGTCATTATTTATGTCATCTTTTTCACTGTGGAAGATGTCAAGTGAATTAGAGGTGTTCTTTGGGTTCACAGACGATGCTAGCTGACACACTCGAAGGCTTTCTTCCACAACTCGGGTGATTTTAACACCTCAAGGCCAATTGCTATCTTTCAGAGGTATATTTCTAGGTGACGCTACAAACAATGTCACTTAGTACAACGTAGTGATAGAGTTGCTTTGTGAAGCTTTGTCGCATGGCATTTCTCACCTGCAGGTCTACCTAGATGCTCAGTTGGTTGTGTCCCAATTAAATGGGGTTTACCGTGTTTATTATCCTACTTTACATCGACATTTATTTAGGGTATGTCTCTTAGAACGTTGCTTTGATTACATTACATACATCCATGTTCCTAGGAGATTAAATCAAATGACAAATACTCTAGCTAATCAAGTATTAGATTGGCATGTTGCACACACACAAAAATAAGCACACACATACACATGTACATACATTTGTAAAATGTGTGATCCATAAGACACAAAAAATATGTAAATGCATATATAAAAAATTCTTAGAGTACATAAATGTGTGTGAACACCTCAAAAATAATAATTCGGTATACATCACGGGGCTTATACCCTAAAAAATATACAAAAAGTGCCCTCGACACATGATAGTCCATCCTATCTAAGATTGAGGCCTATTGGCCCTGCTGTAGTGAACAACGATATTTGACAAAATCCAGAAGAGTTATACCCAAGTCCATGGAACCCCAACTACATGAGGCTGCATCGATGGTGGGAGATCCTCGATCTCATCCATGGGAATTGCACGAGTGAGCGTGGTGAGGTTCTGCTCCACCCATATCAAAACTTTCTCAGCCTCTGCGGCTGGAGGTCCCCCTGCGGCTGCTACTCCGATGACTGCTGGTGGTATTGCCTCTGGTCGAGGACGCCACCTAGTCTTGGAGAAGTCTGTTGGGCACACTGGTCCCACATATATACATAATAGATACATAATTGTCAAATACTCTGATTCATATAAAAAATGATATATATAAAATAAAATAAAAATAAAATAACTTTAAAAAACATGTACCTATCTCTCCTCGCTCCTCCCCAGAAGGTACGGGCATGTCTGGATCCCTGGAAAAGTTGATTCCAACATAGGGATAGTCCTCTATCACTAGAATATTCCATTCCCACCGGTTGAATAACTTCTCATCGAAGGCCTTTATGGTCCTTCCTCCCCCTTGTCGTCGCTTCCCATATACATACCATTGGAAAGGAGGTCACATGCCCCCATACCGTCTCTCTCAGACTTAGACTGGGTACCGTCTCGTATAAGAACGAGAAAAAAATGGTACCGAACTTGAAGTTATTTTTTCTACGCTCTCGACACTCTGTGAGATGCCTCTTCATGCAGTCAAACATGGTCTTGTTCCAGTCAAATATTCATGCATCTAGGAACTACATTTCACAGTACATGTGTGCCTGGGAATCCTGGTGTAGGGCCTTGGATCCAGTGATCCTCCCAATAATAAAAATGATCACCTTTAGTGACAAATGTGTGATCTTGTAGATGGGCACCTGAGAACCTACTTTCTCAGTGCCAGCCTCACAATGCATCCCAATGTAGTCGACGATGTTGAATGGCCCAGGGGGAAATGTACACAGGTTGAGTAGTTCTCCTCTCCTCGAGAGTCCAGTCAAGAAATATACGTCCTTATTCGTTGGAGTCAACGACTGCCCCTCAAGCATGAATGCCTCTGCGTCAGGGTGCCAGTAATCCGCCAGAGCATTCAGTAGCCTGGGTTGTGCCCTCATGAACAGACACCGATAGAACTTCCATAACCTGCATTGCTTCAATGCGACGATAACAACAGGGTCCTCATCGACCAAGATATCGATTTCCTCATGTTCCCTCTCCCTCCAGTGGACATACATCCTATTCCATGACAATTCAAAGGGGAGTTAGCTCTTGTTTTTTTTTTTTTTCCTTTTTCCATACTTTTGAGGGTGTATGCAGGCTGTCTTAAACACAGTCGTGTATGTACACTGGAAAAATGTTCTCTTCCTATGTACATACGCGGGCCACCCTTTTTTAAGAGGGCGTGTCCCCCCCCAAAAAACTAAAACTATGCATAATTGAAGTATTTAAATACAAGAGGGATGAGTTTATACTTGGTCCGAGCGGAAGTTCATTTCTTCCTCTGAAGCTCCTGAAATCAACTCTTTTAGCAAAGGGGTATTTTTTACCTTTTGGTTATTTTTCAAATTGCAATGGTGAAAATGAGTTGTCAACTTCTATTTATAGACTTTTTGGCCTTTTTTGCCACTTTTTTGA
>SNQJ01S0100559.1:0-13560 GCA_010110895.2 Picea sitchensis | reverse complement strand
ATTTTGAAAAATGTGTATAGTCGAACCTAAAGCCGAACCTTATTCGAACTTTATCAGAAAGTTCGAACCCGAATCGAACTTAATCCTTGTCGAACCCGAACTCGAACCCGAACCTTGTGACATAGCTCCTACCCGAGATTTGAAGATCTTATATTTATTTCTCGAGCTTTGAAGGCCTCATATCCAGCTGTCAGGCGTCATTGGCTTCTTGAATATGTATACTATACTTGTATATCTTTGATTTTGAGTTGTATATCCATTGTGTATTTCTCACAGATACACTTTATATAGTTATAGGACATGGATTTGTAGTGTATTTGATTGGCAACCATGATTTATTTCATCCCGAGCATGGGATGCCTGCCTCAGAGAGACAATTTTTATTTTTGTAGATGATACCTCCCGAACTCTGGTCCCGGGCTCACTTGTTTCATACATCGGTGAATATTTTATAATGTATTTTGGCCATCAGATGCTCTTCTGACCTCACACATTAGGGGTCATATTTTATAACCCTAAATTTCTCTACATATACATACCTGGCATTTGGCCCTCTTACTTGCATTTTTTGCCAAGCCATCACCGAGTTGCTCTTCTTAAAAACCAATTTTTTGAAGATGTACGTGCCCTACTCCACTACTACTCGCATACATATGCTTTCTGCACCACTACAACTCGCGTACCTATGCTTGCTGCACCACTAGAACCCGCGTATACTTGCAAAAGTTGCAAGGAATTCATTGAGATTACAGACTATTGGGTAGTTTCCCAACCAATCCAACGCCTATAGCCCGTCACCCAACCAAATAACTATCCTTTTGTCATATAAAAGGAGGTGTTGGGGTATCATTCCACATCTATACATAAGAATAGTGAAACTCTACCTGTTTCACATCCCCTCCTTGCCCCAAGCATTTGCATCCCTTTTGTGAGAATTGCCTCAGAATTCCCCAAGTTGCCTTCCTTCCTCCATCATAAACCCATTATACTTCCCAAGAAGAAGGTTGAGAGGAGAAGCCATACAGAGGTGCACTTGGAGCTTGGTGAAGATGAGCCCAGACCAAGTTCGTGGAGTAGTAGCTGGCTTTGGTTGTAAGTGATCATTGTATTATCAATAAAATAAGTACTTTTCCTGTCCCAAAACATGATGTGTCAAATGTTTGCATTTGATTTATTTTTTATTCTAACTTCTAACCTTTGATTTATATATGAATTGATGGTTGTATTTTTATGTTTATCTGTGTTTGAATGTAGGCCAACCTTGGGAGAAGGTTTGCAGTCAGTGAAGCTATCAAGAGTGAGAGGATCATCACCGGATGCGGAGTGGAGGTACAATTACCCGATCCTTCTCATTTTGCTTTTCGTGTATGAGTCTGGGATATGTTTGGGGTGGTTAGAGAAGTAGGAGACTTTTAAACGATTATTGATCTACCTACATTGTAAACCCTAGTGTAGCCATAGGTGTTTTTTTCCTGCTAGCAGTAGGACTGTGTTAGGGACGTAACCTCCCTAACCCCTCACATAGTTAGAATAATATAATTCCATGTAATAAAGGCCAATATTAATAAAGCCTAGAAATAAGGAAGAATAAGTCAAATGTAAGAAGACCTAATAGAAGATTCTGCTTCTAGAAGGATCTTCCTCTAGATTGTTCTTTTGGATAGATAGATTTAGTATAAATAGGAGTAGAGGGTATGCAAAATATTTTCTTGGGGATTATTGTAATAGAGCTCTACTATGCTGGAGGTTTCCCCCTCGAAGAGGCACGTGAAAATTGCTATCATTAATCATGGTGTTCTTTCTGGTGTTATTCTGGTATTATTCTGGTATTGTTCTAGTTATATAATTGTTTCTATGCCATTTCTATGCTAAAATATTTCTGTTTTGCATACTATTTTATATATGGAATACTACAAGTGGTATTAGAGCACCTTCCTCGACAGAAAATTGTGGGTTAAATTTTATCAGGGTAGAGATGTATTTCAACATCTTAAAGCTACATAGATATATCATTATGTGCATAAACCCACGGTTGGGGAGTCATACACGCAGGAAATACAAGAGGTACTTAAGTGCACATCTGTTGGCCACCTTTGTAAACCCTGTTGGTACCCCTTCGAGTGGTAGCACATCAGACAATACCTATATACAGATCGACCCATATCTCCTGAAGTTTTCCATATATAAATCGATTGGCCGCTTGACTGCTATAATACCACCGAGAAAATCACTCAGGAAGATACTCTCTAGTACCTGGTGTTGACGATGATTTTTGTCAACAAGACTTAGCTAGAAAAACATTGCCAGACTCCCTCTCCAGTGATGCTACTTGCACGAAGTTTCGCTCACTCCCATTTGAATTGGCGCAATCAACTTGATAAAGCTATTATGGCTCTTGATCTATCATTCATATGCCCTCATATTTTTCACTCGTGAGATATTCTCATGCCCTTTTTTTTAAAAGAAAAACATCATCACCATGTCTTTGAGACTATTTTTGATACATGTTCATAGCATGCCAAAGGATTATTATTAAAGCCACCATGTGTTAGGCCTTCACCTTATTAACTTACTCTATGCCATACCAAAACATAAAAGTATGCTTCCTTATCTTGGCCTTCATTTCATATTATTTAAAAGGCAAGAGTTTGGTCTTAACTTTATTAGTTACTCCTTATTATAAGTGGTTATATGGAAGAACCCCGCCATTTCCTTATATCCACGTGGCCCATTCTATCACATATTTCTTTTGAAAAAATATTGTGGTGACATAAATTTTTAGTAAGCTCTTTTGGAGTTATGTTATATGGAACTATCCTTATACCATATCACATTATGGTTTCTACTAGAAAAACTTTCAAAGTTTGATTAATTATGACTTGCATGAGATGGTAGACACACCCAGTAGTGGGATGCATACGATGGTTTTGATGGAACTTAATTTCATTCAAATATGCGCGAAGATTCAAATGAAATTTAAATCTCTTCAGGAAACTAATCTCGAAAGAGTGTTACTTTGATGATTTTGAAGAAAGATAATGAAGGCACACATGATGGATTTGACACGTTCCTTGTTTTATAAGACTTGAAGAAAAGCTGTCAAACTTGGAATCCAAGAATCAAGTTCTCAAACAAATCCTTCGATGAAATTACACATGATTTGTACCYAGTTTTGCATACACAACAACTATACCAGATCAACACCATGTACTGGATGATAAATATGGTATGAATAGTGTATCTCCAAATGTTATTGCCAATATGGGAGTCTTGTGGACAAACAACTCTATCAATGCTTTGAGCAATCCTTTCYTGTCAGATGATGATTCCAGTACTTCCTTTTTCTGTGGATGATATATCTAAGTCCATGAACTAGATATATCATGCACTAATTAGTTTTATTATGCAGGTCCTTTCCTCACGATTCGCCACCATAGCTCCATTCCTTCTTGGCTCAACTCTCTTTTTCTTCTTCATGCTTAGTCTTTTTATTGTACGTTGTGTCTAAAATGGATAAAGATAATATACTTGGCCCTCATCTATGCAAAGACTTGAAGATTTTGATATTCTATGATTTTGTATGAAATCTTTTTAATGGAAATCAGTTCTTTGTCTTCCCGGATATCTCCTTGATTTTTCTTTAAAGCCCTTGTTTTTCTCATTTTTTATTGATTTAATACTTTAAATCAATTATAGAGAAAGGAAAACTATGCTTGGACTGTAGGTTAGGAGAAATTTAACTTAAAGTTCAATGCAAATTCTTGTTTGGGGCTTTAATCCTAGGGTGATATTCCCGCTTCTTCTCGCTTAGCCCCGCGGGAGGTTGAAAATGTTGAGGCTTGAGACTCTCTATCCTTTTAGAGTCAACACTTGGGTAGTTGGGTATTACAACTAAGGGCACGATCTAGCCTCCTTAGTTGGTACCCTGAGATGTTGGGACGAGTACTACTGTTGGACCCCACACATATATCAGAGAGCCATAACACAGGGAAAACCATTGTATGTAGATACCTTGAATATCCTACCCCTGGGGACGGAAACAGAAAATAGAAAAAACAAGATTTATTGCCACACAACTGTGCCTTCTGCATTCTGGTTGAAAAGTTACTACACATTTATTCTTGGTAAGCATTTGGGCATTTCATCACTGCAGTATTATTTAGGTTGGAGTATAACTCTGCAGGAGTAAAACAAAATTTACAATGGTTCTACTGACACCTTATTTGGGACCTATCCCACTGGGTTCCTCTCTTCGCTTCAATTCCAGTGATACCTATCATTTTTAACATAATTTTTTTGTGGACCTAGCCCTTCTTTGACACCCTTATTTGGCCCCTACCCCATTGGATCCCCCCTTTCACCCTAATCGCAATGGTACCTATCATTTGACACCCTTCTTCTCCGTGGTCCCACCCACCCCTCTAGACCCCTTTTATTTCTTGTATACCATTTTCCTACTCATTTTTCCAAATGGATACCAAACGAGCCCAATAACTCAATACCTTGATTTCTGATACCCACCAGAACTAAGAAGACATCAATAGTATCAATGCCAACCTTAGCTCAATCAATTCGACTATTGAGATCCTCAAGGAACAATGTTCCCACATCAAAGACCTGAAATACCTCACATAACACTTCCTAGGCCATTCCCATAACCCTTCCTCTTCAGAAAAACCATCGTATAAGGACGACCATGACTCTTCCCATTATTAAAGTCCTCATACTACCCACTTTTCTCGAGACCTCTGCCCTCCCAGAATTGAGGTGAACAAATTTGATGGATCAGATTGTACAGGCTGGGTCACCCAAATGGAACATTATTTCTATTTGCATGGCATTACTGATGATTTAGCCAAGCTTCATTATGGTTTCCTACATCTGTATCTAGAGCGATGACAATGGTGGCAATGATGAAAAAAGGCACGCTAAGGGTATTTTTCTTGGACACAGTTTGTGTCTGAACTTTATGACTTCTTTGACTCTGACACCCACCATTTAGGTTGTTTGACCAAGTTAAAGAAGTTTGAGACAATGGAAGACTTTATTTCCACATTTGAGCACTTGGATTTCAGAACAGAGGGCATGTATGGTGCTTTCTTTAGGGAATGCTTTATCAGTGGCCTCAAATATGAAATTTGTGCCCATGTTCTCATGGCATGCCCCCGAACTTGGTTGGAAGCTACTGAACGAGCCAAGGAAACACAACATATTATTTCCTCCCAGACCCGCAAGCTCTCTTTTCCTCCTCACCCTAAACCCACCAATTATGTCATTGCTTCAACTCCCCTCAAGATCTAGAAATTAACCAGGGACAAAATGGTTGAATGTCAACTCAAGAGTCTTTGTTATAAATGTGATGTCATATATTTTCTCGGGCACACGTGTAAGGAAAAAAATCTTCTTATGACTGTGACTGGGGATATGTCTGAAGAATATGTTGTTGTTCCTCCTATGGAGGATCTACCACCACCATCTGAGCTCACCCCACCCTATGATCCACCAGACGTTGACCCGACGATTTCACTTAATTCCCTCACTGGCTTCTCTACTCCCTAGACTCTCAAATTAATTGGTTACATGAAAAATAAGAAAGTCATCATCCTTGTGAAAAGTGGTGGCACCCATAACTTTATTCATCACTTCATTTCCCAAGAAGTCAATTTTTACATCTGTGCCATCAATAATGTTCAAATCATGATTTTCAATGGTGGTTCTATGAAATGTGGGGGAAGATGTGAAAATGTGTGACTCCAAATTGGTTAGTATCACCTAAAATACCATATGTTTACTATAGACATGGGTGGTTGTGACATTGTTCTTGACGTCGAATGGTTACACACTCTAGGCCCCATTCTCATGGATTTTAATGACTTAACCATGCAATTCCAATAGGAGGGACAAACATATAAGTTCCAAGGAATCACAACAGGCTCCCATGAGATCATCAGTTCCCATCGCATGGAAAAGCTCCTCAAAAAAGGTCATTTGGGAATGATAAGCCAACTCCAATTGGTTCATGTTTTTTAGACACCTTCTATGCATCCCAACCTCCAATCTATCCTCTCCTGCCACAAAGTTGTTTTTACCACCACCAAAGAACTTCCCCCTTCCCGTGGAGTCCATTATCATTCCATCCCTCTCATCTCGAGAAGTCTTCCTCCCAATGTTCAGTGTTATCGTCATCCCTTTTCCCAGAAGAAAGAAATTGAGAAAATTGTTCATGAATTACTAGAAGCTGGTGTTATCCATCCTAGTACTAGCCCCTATTCTTCCCCTGTGGTCATGGTACTAAAGAAACAAGGTACTTGGCGCATGTGTCCTGATTTTTGTTCCCTCAACAAACTCACAGTCAAAGACAAATTCCCCATTCTTGTCATTGATGACCTGTTGGATGAATTGAGTGGTGCTCAATACTTCATCAAATTGGATCTATGTTATGGATACCACTAGATCCGTATGAAATAAGAAGACATTCCCAAGACCGCATTTTTCAATCATGGGGGTCATTATGAATTCTTGGTAATTCCCTTTGGATTGTGTAATTCTACTTCCACTTTCCAAAGCCTTATGAACCATGTCTTTCGTCCTTTTCTCCGTCATTTTGTCTTAGTTTTCTTTGATGATATTCTCATCAATAGTAAAACTTGTCCATTCCATATCTCCCATGTGGATCAAGTTCTCAATATACTCTCTAAGAACCAACTTTTACTCAAACAATATAAATGTTCCTTTGGTGCCTCAAAAGTGGAATACTAATCCAAGTGGATATTGGTGGCCACCCACCTATTCCAATTGGCTCCTTGTGTCCATTTTTGTTTTTAGCATGTCTTTCTGTATTGATTTATAATTGTGATTTCTACACTTATGGGGTTGTCTGAAGCCTCACACATTCTCCAGGTGGATACATGTGGCCTCTTGCCTAATTCAACTGGCTTGTTTTGTATGTTTTCATGTCAACGCATCTTGTTGTTAATTTCAGGGCTGTTTTGGGGCCCTAAACATTTTTTTTTTGTCTAACCACAGTCAGACTATAGATGAAGTTAGAGTCTGATGGAGAAATGTGTATTTCTCTGAAAGACCTTTACAACAAGCTATCACGTGCCTAAAACGAAGGTCGTATGCAAAAGTTACGACCCTAGGAAGTTGAGGTACCAAATTACACCAAATTACCCATAGGGCCCACATGAGTTTTGGCGTTTCACCTTCTAGAGTTAGGTTTTTGGATATATAGGGTTTTGGCATTCATGATTAATATGAAAAGGGCCTAGGGAGCCTCATTGTAATCCATTTTTCTCAGACGGATGCACGTAGAATTCAAATTTCTTCTTAGAGATAGCTACCACCATTCGAGCAAGTTTCAGTTCTGTAATTTTACAGTTTCAACCTATTTCATTATTTAATAGAAGATATTGTTCACTATATATTTGTGTTATTCTTCCTATCTCTATGTTTGTTGTATTCAATCTGTTAATCAGTTCGTTCCACTCCTAAATCCAGATCAGTGGTACCAGAGCGGTTTTCTATTCATTTATTTTTCTTTGTGCATGTCCCTAAGAAGGTTTGGGTACAATAAGTTGGGACTCGAACCCATCGAGCCATTACTAGATCGGCCAGGCCAAACTTGAAAACAACCCATGGGAGACAAAAATAAAGATGATGGAGTAGGAGATCCTATTAAAATGTTTCTCGAGGAAGCCCTTGCACGAAAAAGGAATGAAATGATGGACAACTTCACATTGATCCTTCGATGGATGCCCACAGGAGAAGCATCTCTATGAAGCGACCATGCAACCCCCTTTAAGGTACATGCAAATTTTGATATTCCATTATTTGAAGGACTGATAGATGTGGATGTTGTAGATAAATGGTTGAATCTTCTCGAAGGATATTTTTTAGTCCACAATTTTTCCAATAGGGAAAATATCACTTTTTCACTCCTCAAGGTCGTTCCCCATGTGAAAGACTAGTGGGATACTTACTCTAAGCAAAGGGTGGTGGAGGAATCTGCAATTTTTGTGGTGGCCCCTACATGGGATTCCTTCCGGCACACCATTAAAGAACAATACTACCCTGTTGGAAGCTACGAGGACTAGTACACTAGATGGACCACCCTACGTCAAGAAAGGGACCAGACAGTACCAGACTTCACCAATATTTTCTATACCCTACGCACCAAATTGGGTATCAAAGATTCTGAGTTTTATATGGTGCTCAAATACCTCGGCTCTTTGCATCGATACATTCAAACAAAAATGGATTTCTTGGACATTACCTTGTTGGGAACGACTTATAGATACGGTGTCAAGATCGAGCAGAAATTTAAGAAGAAACGATGAGAGTTTGGATCTGCAAACCCCTCACAGATGAAGTAGGGAAAAGGAAACCCGAACCCACACAACAAGGGACCAAGTCGAGATGGTTACCCTCAGGAAAATCCTTTCCAAGCTGAAACACAAGAAGGGAAATAGAAAGACGAAGAAGGACATGGGGAAATGGTGTGAGTACCATAAAATTCCTTGGCACAACACCAGGGAATGCCGGTCCAAGAAGTCCCTTGTGGCCAATATGAAGGATTCTGAGTCAGAGGTCGATTATGATTCCGAGTCAAATCACAAAGGAGGGAAAAGGATTATCGATGTTGAACCCAGTTCCACAGTATCTACCACCAAATTCCGGGCAAGCGAACCATAATAACCAGAGGAAGGGGAACGCCTCTTTCACTCACAGATGTGGGTCAAGGGGGCTCCGATTCATTTCATTGTTGACAATGGTAGTGAGAAGAACCTGATTTCAATAGAGGTCATCAAATGTCTGGACCTACCCATGACACCACACCCACAACCTTACACAATTGGCTAGCTTCGTCAAGGAAGAGATCTCTGCATCAACCAACAATGTCGTCTGCCCTATGGAATAAATCCTTTGAAAGATGAGGTATTGTGTGATATTTATCCCCTTGAATTTTGTGATGTTCATTTAGGACAACCATAATTGTGGAAGCGTCATGCTGTGTATGAGTCTAGACCCTGTAGTGTTATTATTACTTTGGGTAGACAATTATACATGATCCCAGAGGTGGCACCACCTACTACTATTTCTTTAATCTTTGCTAAGAAATGAAGTAAGGTCATTTCACAGACCAAGAAGTTCATATTATTTGTGATCTATTCTCACAGTAAGAAAAAGGTCACCGCCACATCTGTGGCCTCTACACAACACCTCTCTTTACAGAAAAAATAAAGTGGATGGGATCGTGGAAGAATAAAGATACATCTTCACCTCACCTATAAGGGTACCGAAACAATTCCAAGTCAAGCATCTCATTGGTCTGACCCCTGACGCACCTCTACCTAATGGGCTAGTCTATCGACACTCGTTGATGGAGAATGAAAAAATAAGGCATCAAATTTAGGAGCTTCTTCAAAAGGGGCACATCAGACCCAACTCCTCCCCTTGTGGAAGCTCGATTGTATTGGTACAGAAGAAGGACGGGACTTGGTGACTCTACATTGATTACAGAGCCTTAAACAAAATCACAGTCAGGAACTGCTACCCCATTCCTAGGATTGATGACATTCTTGACCAACTCAAGGGGGGGAATTTATTTAATAAGATTGACCCGAATTTTGGCTACCACCAGGTTCCCATCGAACCAAATGATGTCTAGAAGACAACCTTCAAGTCTAAATAAGGTCTCTACGAATCGCTAGTCATGCCCTTTGGCTTAACAAATGAACCAACCTCTTTCATGAGGTTGATGGATGATGTATTGAGACCCTTCACCAATTCCTTTGTGGTAGTATATTTGGATGGCATCCTCATCTTCAACAGAACGTGGGAGGAGCACATGCGGCATATTCAACAGGTTTTGAGCACTCTATGGAAGCACAAGCTTTATGCCAACCTAGAAAAATTCTCTTTTGGCATGACTAGGGTCCAATACCTAGGCTACATTGTTGATGAGCATGGGGTACATGTTGATCTCGCTGAGATCCAAGTCATCCGTGAATGGCTAGCCCCAACCACACTGATCGAGCTTCAAAGCTTCTCGGGTATAGCCAATTTCTACCGACGGTTCATGTTAGGATTCTCCCATATTGCATGGGCCCTCAGCCAGGTGACCAAGGAGGGTGGCAGGGACAATTTCATATGGGGGAAGGAGCAACAAAAAGCATTCGATGATCTGAAACATCTCTTTTTCTCAACTCCAGTACTCTCCTTGCCCGATATGCAACACCCATTCAAGATTGAGACTGATGCATATGACTATGTTGTGGGCGCAGTTCTCACTCAACACACACATCCTGTAGCATACCATACTGAGACAGTCTCCGATACTGTTTGAAAATACCCCACCTATGAAAGGAAATGTATTCCATTGTACAAGACTACTGTCAATGGAAACATTACATTCTGGGGAAAGAGACAATCATACACATTGATAACAAGCCTCTGTAGTTCATACAGACACAGGGGGAATTGCAGAATGACTGCCATCAGAAGTGGTCCACCTACTTGATCCAGGGGATCAAATTTTGCTCAAAAATTGAAAGTGTTCGAAATCGCTTCAAATCAAACGAGAGCATAGGCCTCATCGTTACGAACCCAATGCAACTCGTTTGGGTTCAAACGAACGTCGGGAGAGAGAGATATCATGTTCTGTTCAAAAAGACAAACAGACAAAAAAAGGGGTGCTGACTGTACAGTCCGTACATGATCTGTTGGATCTCAACTTGTGTGCATTAAAAAGTTTTATGAATGCTCATAGCCAATTTGCTCAGCACATAAAGTAGCATTTAACATAATTAAATGACAACTGTAAACTGCAATGAAAAGCAAACTGGACAGAAATGAGAAAACAACAATTGAAAGATGAGAACAGCAAAAGAGAATCACAGATGCAGAAGTTGTTAACGGAGTTCACCCCCTTCACTGGGCTACGTCTCCGGGTCCCTCTCCAATGGGTACCGATCCAATTAATGGCTTTTAAAATGGTACAAAATATTTATGGAATCTCTGAACATCAACTTTGGCAACAGAACAACATGCTGTACAGAAGCCTTCAAGACCTCCTCTCTGAAAATTACCAAATGGCCTTCAAAAAACAAAGAAGCCAATCAATACAGAGAATGGTCGACTTCAGAAAGAAACAACATTGGAACAGGTTTACAGCAAAAATGCTCTCTTCTGTTCCCCGTCTCTGTACAAACGAATTTAGCAGCTGTTCAAAATGGAATGTTGGACAAATTACAACGAATCTCTCCTCCGTCCTCTGGCTCCCCTTTAAAAAAACAAAGAAGCCAATCAATACAGAGAATGGTTGACTTCAGAAAGAAACAACATTGGAACAGGTTTACAACAAAAATGCTCTCTTCTGTTCCCCGTCTCTGTACAAACGAATTCAGCAGCTGTTCAAAACAAAATGCTGGACAAATTACAACGAATCTCTCCTCCGTCCTCTGGCTCCCCTTCGCTTTGGCTGAAACCCTTGGTTATAAAGGTGCAGGTCGAGGGTTCAATCCTGACTTAGGCGCATTGGATTTCATCTCTGCGAGATTTTTGATAACAAACGGATAAAATGTTGGCTGAAACAATGGATTTAGTGGCTAGTATCATGCTGATCATGATCGATCACGAGTTCGACTCGCCCACCAAAACATTGCACAAGATGTACCATAAATGAACACCAAACTTTTTTACCAAATATAGCAGCGTATGCTTATAACTGCCAACAATATGAAACCACATCATATCTGCTTGCAATATGTTAACCATAATTCAGGCACCCTTGTCTAACCGCCAGAACGGTGCCATTTAATCATGCACAAAACAATGACTATGCCACATACATTTCACATATGTTGCCAATGGTACAGCGAACCCTTTGATGTGTCCACTCATCGGAATGTTACAACGACCAATCCATGTCATAAAACATTGCACCGTGGAACGTTGTTGAATGGATTAGAACCGTTTAGCTATACATTGGATAGTGGTTGAAAAACATATGCTAAGTCTAGTTGGCGTGACTCATCCCTTTATGCTTTAAATGGTTAAATATTGCTTCTTACCCAATCATTGCATTGCCATTTCACTGCCATTGTACCATTTTTCTCCTTTATTTGGATTAGTGTAACTTTGATGACGAATGACCCCCTGGATCAGTACAGTCCGTACGAACAGTGATGTGGCAGGCCATACGATACGTGGTAGGAAGTTATTTGGACAGTTGACATGTGACATGGCATGTTTGTAGTGAACGGGATGATGACACGTGGCCTAGTCAATGGCTGCCACATGTCATATATCTATTGGTTTAAAATTATGTCATTGGCCGGAGTCGACCCTGCGACCTCCAGGCAAGGGGGAGAGACTTGGGAAGAGCCTCCAACTGAAGCGCCACTGGTTGTTCCTTGTTATACATGTGGCAAAATATATTTAAATGTTTGCATATGTGTATAGTTGGGGTGCGACCGGGTTGGGGCTTAGCCCCAGCCCTTAGTCGCACATTATGTTACATATGACCCATTGCTATACCATTTGGCATGCACGTGGTTGTGTTTTGTTCCAACGGTTACACAAATGACGTACCATTTGTCCTTTGACCATTGGCTTGTGGAATGGGAGCCTATGTTTATACTTGCGCGCGGTCGCATGGGTCATACGACCTTGCCCTTGACGGTTAGGGGCTAGGTGCACCCATAACTGTCCTACAGTTTGCACGGTTCATGTGGTTGCATCCAGTGCTAGGTTTTTACGCTTAAATATGCGTGTGGGCTAGGTTTAGCCAACAAGGGGTGCGTTTTGTAGATGCAGAGACAACATGTTTGAAGGGGGGACTTCCAGGAAGCCTATCTTCTTCAATTTTTTGCCAAACGAGGTGCCGAAAGAGCCCAACTAGGGGTTTTTGGACATTCTGAAGCCATTGGAGCAGTCTATTTGGCATTTTGAGCATTTTAAAGCACATTTTTGAGCACTTTGAGAAAATAATACAAATGATCCATTGGAAGCTTGACTAGGAGATGTATCCCAAGAGAGGGGTGAACTCCTTTATCATTTGCTGTGTTATGTGTTTTCTGTTCACTATTTTTGCTGCTGTTTATATGGATCTTGAATGAATAAATCCTCTTAAATTTGTGTTGCAAAGTTGATCCATTTTCATTTTAACACATAAAATTTAAATTGCAAATATTTTGAAGAATACAAGTCTTCTTCATTTTTAGATCAAGTTGGTATCAAAGCATAGGTTTTTGAAGACTTGATTATTTGCAAGTGTTTTGTTTTCTGATGCTCACAAGGTTGAAATTCACAAGAGGAGAAGGTCAAATTGTAGAGCCAAGTTCTCATCCTTCAAGGAGAAAGCATATATCATCACCTCAAGTTTCAAGGAGGCATTCACCAAGTATGGCTCATGAAGAGAGTCATGAACATGTTCCTGTAGAAGATGAAGATCTCAGAAAGGCTGTCATGGAATGAGAGAGATGATGAAAATCTTGATGGAAAGGAATACAAGGTTGCAAGGTGAAGGCTCCAACCCTTCAAAGCACAAGGGAGACA
>SNQJ01S0100557.1:30965-42036 GCA_010110895.2 Picea sitchensis | reverse complement strand
CATGCTATTGCACTTTCTTCAATAGAAGCAGAGTACCAAGCAACGGTAAATGTAAGTTAGGAAGCCTTATGGCTTCGATAGAGTCTTTCAGAGTTTGGATTCCAGCAATAACATCCGACTACCCTTTGGTGCGAAAATCAAAGTTCCATCAAGCTTTCTAAAGACCCAGTTCAACATCAACGCAACAAACACATCGAGCTACACATGCACTTCATCAGAAATCTCATTCATGATCAAGTTATTGAAGTCGTCTTTTTCCCTATAGAAGATCAAGTTGAAAACATTTTCACAAAGTCTCTTACAGAAGCAAAGTTTTCAAAACTTCAATCTATGTTAGGAGTTCAGGAAGTTGTCATCATGGGGGGACAGGATCTAATGCCTCCTTCCTTCTCCTATTGTGTCACTATTGTAAATCATTCAATCCTATCCCAAATTTTTCTTAAGGGGGATGTTAGGATATTTAGACACTTAGGAGTTAGTTAAGATCTACTTGGTCTAATGTGTCATTAGGTAAACGTGTGTTTCTTTAGTATGCATTAATATGCATTTGTAGTTAGGAAATCCGACGGTCACGATATGTTCCTGACATAGAGTGATCTGAAGGTTCATATTCTCCTCGATCTTAACAACCATTTATCTGTGGCTTAACACCTGATTGGTCCATGATCTCTATTTAAACAACATGGAGGGTCATTTACCGATGATCGATTGTAAGAAACTCTCTTGTAAAATATCTTTGTAATATTTTTCTTTTGCATTAATAAACTGTTCCAAGTGGCCACGTTGGTTGGGGCTGTGGATGTATCCCCGTAGGGGTTGTACCATGTCAAAACATTGGTGTGTTGATCTTTGATCTGGTTGTGTGAGTGGTTACTGAAGGTGTTCATCCTCTGTTGGAATAACTGTGTTTTCTAACACAAGGGCCCACAAGTCACAATATCATGCCAAGTAAACCATATATAATAAAATAACCACCCAAATATGTGCATCAAATCACCCCTTTTCAAAATAAACATATGCTCAAAGACCTTATACAATTTTCCAAATTTAGATATGGGAGGGGTGTCATAGTGCCCTATTGGGTGGACCATTTCCCAGGTCAAGGAGTGTTTCCCAAGTGGAATCCATTCTAAGTCATGTAGTGAGTATGAAGTGGATGGGGTTAAACTTCTAGGAATGGGGCTTCATGACATGCAAGGGTTCATATTGTCTCATTTACGGGTGCCTTTGTAGAGGGTTTGCTTCCCTTCTTCCGCGATGCAACATTTTTCCAAGCCCATTTGCCATTAATTTATTAGAGTGTTTCCAGGTTGAAGACATATGGGGGAACTTGCTAGCATTGAGAGTCACCCTCAGATTGCAAGAGGATAAGCCCAACACCCATCAAATAGGTTTGTAAATGTAGGTTTATGATAGAATGGCAAATGTACAAAGCTCAGCATAGTAATTTCCAACACAAAAAATCTAAGCTAGTATGCATAAGCAAATGGGGTTTTGGTTAACTTCAGTCAGCGGTTTAAATATAAATGTGAGTAGATGGAATAATTGGTGAGGAATATGAATAGGTCTTCTATAAGCATTAGACCTTCTAGCAACTAGGTGAAGAAAAAATCAGTCACAAGAACCTCTTAAACTAAATTTTAAAACACTGAAAACATTTACAACATCATCATGATCAAACATCCATTATAACATAGTTATAACATCTCATAAGGATCATCCAATAATGACCAATCAGAGTAAGAAGAAATACGATAATGAAAAGAGGTTGACTTCTATTAATCAAAATATCTCAAATCTCATACATAAACCAGAGTATGGCTCTGTTTTGTCAAAATATTACAATAGGGATCTCTGCTCAACCGTTCAAACCTCCAAATAACATTCTCCTGCTATATTTATAGTCTAAATAGTAAACAATAGCTTGAAATGCGAGTTGGCCTCTCTAAACTAGGATTCTCCACAAAAAACTGCTAATTTAACATCTATACAAGTGGAACTAACAGACTCCTAGAAACATGGAGCATGTTGGCAACAACTCTAACAAGATAATCATGACATGATTTGATGTTTCTTGGGTGCATATCCACCAGTGCCATGTGTCCTCCAAGCCTTTGTGCTGAGCTCCATCTGCCACCTGGTGACCGTTGGTTCCCTCCAAATTCATCAAAGCTAAGAAGAGGCAACGAATTCAAAACTGTTGACTGTATCAACCAGTTCGTAGAATTTTTTCATAGTGCAACTGGTAGCAGATTTCATAGCGCATTCGGTAGTGGATTTCATAGCGCCCACATGTGAAAATTGTTCTACAACAACTTTTCATAGTGAACTGCCACTTTGTGTCTAGCTAGGTGATTCCACAGTGCTTTCTGTAGTGAGTCTACAATCCAGTCTTTGTAGATGATTCTGTAGCACTAGGCACTACAAAATGCTCTGTATTTTTCTGTTTCATGCAATGAGCCTCAAAAACCCAAAAAATCTTAGCAGAAGGAGTATAATCATGTATATGCCTCTAGTAGGTAAAATTATGACATTTCCCTAAAAAATTCAAGATGCAAAAGTTGATCATCATAAAAAATGGGGTTTTTACTCCTCTCCACTTCATCTTCTTAATCTGATGCTTCTCCTTGTTGCAAAAGCACTTCTCTCTGTTGCAACAACACTTCTCGTTGTTGCAGCAACACTTCTCTCTGTTGCAGCTTGGGCTAGTACATTGAGATTCCTTTGGGCTAGATCATCCTTGAAGGGCTGCAACTCCTCTTTAAGTTTTTTTTTTGGGACTGTAAGCTTCTGTTCTTCCTGTACAATGTCTGAAGTTGCCTATGGAGAGGCAAGAATCTTCTTGCTATAAACTTAGCCAGATCAAGGGTCTCATTATACATGTCCATGAGTTCGCTCATCTTTTTCCTCTCAGTCAATATTTCTCCCTTAAAATGGACAATTTCCTTTCTAGAATATTTGAGTTGTCTGATCAATCTCTTGAAGGTGGGGTTATCAGGGGGAGTGGTGATGTTTATGATTTCAACAGGCTTCTCAATAGTTTCACCCTTACCCTTGTCTTTCTTCTGAACAAGAGATTTGGTTATGACTTCTTCTTCAACATCTTCCTTATGGGTTGATGATCTGGTGAAGGGCCCCCTAGCTCTTGTCTCGACTGCTGAAGTAGGTGAAGGAAAATGCAACTTTCTCCCTTTTTTGGCTATAGTTTTGGCTGAGGGAACTTCCTCTAGTTCAAGTGCAAGATGAGGTGAAAGTTCCCTTTGTGGGGAGTGATGGGATTCCCTTTCTTCTTCTTCAACTTCTTTAGGAACTTCTTTATCTTGGGAAATTTGTTTTCCCTTTCTCTTTTTGCTTGTTTCTATTTGGGAAACACTACTAGCTGGAAAAGGGCTCTGCACCCTAGATTGAGGGGTAAGGGATACATCTAGTTGCAGATTAGCAGAGACAATGAATTTCTCCCAAGTGAGGTTTCTTTTCTTCAATTCTTCCATTACAAGCATCCTGATAAACCCTGAGTGGAAAACACTGGTGTCCATAGCGTTGGACTTGGCTTGGACCCTATCAACCATTTTCCCCATACTCCTAAATGGATAGAAACATGTGTTCATTAAATCCTTGCCTGTGAAGTGTAGAAAAATCCTAATGTGATACTGGTATATTATATTGAATCTACCCTCACATGTAAAATACCTCTAGATGACTTTCAACATTTTGTCAAAACCCTCAACCAAGTGGCTCCTAGGCACTCCCTTAGACAAATTATCTTTCTGATGTTCTGGTTTGAGGAAGTCTTTAGAAAAGGCTACATTAATATTTGAACCACCTTTCACTAGTGTTGGGTATCTTATTGGTTGTTGCAATGGTGGCCTCAAATACTTCTAGGTCAAGGGTTCCTACCTTGGTCTTAGTGCCATCAAAGTTTAAAGAAAATTCCCTGGCTACCTTAGGGTGTCCCCTCTGCATATTCTGACAGAAAGTTAGGCAACCAACCCTTTGGAAGACCTCCCTAATCAAAGGTTCAACATCAAACAAGTGCATATTAGAAGGCTCGGTCCTAACTACACTCCCACCCTTATGATATTTCTTCTATTGGTGTGTATCCATTGATAGAAACACAAGACCAAACACTGCAAGGTTATGAGAGGTATATGAAACCAAACAAGGAAAAAATTCTTTAGGTTTTTTGAAAGGTGGTCCTTATTTGGGATTTCCCCCAATTGACTTCTGAACTAATAAGAGAACAATTTGATGGCTTAGAAAATGAGGAAAATATATTCAGAGAAATGATATGCAAGGAGGCCGCATTGTCAATTTTTAGGTTAACATAAAGCCACCATACATGGTCATCATCATTCTAAAGGAAAAGGCTCCTAAACTCTTCACTGCAAACAGACTTTGATATGAAAATATAGAATGACACCGTGAAGGAAAAAGAGATAATGTTGGAGTTGTGAGCATATATGATGACACTGGGTTGACACACAATTGGCAGCATTGGAACAGGGGATCCGTAGCATAGTTTCGTAGCCGTTTCTGTAGCGTAGTATAGACAACAAATCCAAGAAATGAATAGGCACAATAGCTTTGGTATAAAATTTGATTCAATTTAAGTGGAGGAGGCTGACAATATGCAAATTTCTAAGAAATCAGTGACAACAGAGGTAAAGGGGATGGTAGGTGGAGGAAACCACAATTTTCAATGCCAAGTGCTACAAAAATCTTAAACATAACCTTAGATGATCTTCAACAGAGCTCGGATGGCTCAAAAAGTACTTGGACACTGTAGCTTGGCTATTGATGATCTTCAGAAGGAATGAAGTTTCTCGCAACCATCCCAATCTTCAATTCACCTCGGTTAGTTGATCTATAGTACAATCCGCAGCGTTGTATGGACTAGCAGTTTCTGCAATGCCGAGCTAGGAGCAAGATTTCAAACTTTGGTAAACAATTAGAATTCTTTAATGACCAAATCATGATAATTTTTTTTGAAAAAAAAGATGCTATAAACAATGAAAAGGCATGACATCAACGTCATAATTGCAAATGATGGTAAAGAGGGAGGGTGTACAAAATATGCGCTATGAAAAAAAGTAATGAGTTAGAAGCATACTAGAAGGGATTTGATTTGACTCCCTAACGGGTAAAGGGATAGAGTGGAGAGGTTCAAGCGTATGAATGAAGGTAGTGACATGTCAGGATGTGGTGTCATGGGGATGATGGTGATAATTGTCAAATCATATGATGAACCAAGGGTATAAACCATAGGAAATGAATCAAGGGTATAAACCATAGGTGTCGGTCAAATATGTGAGCCAAGTTCCAACCTTTCATTTATTTGAGTTAACCTAAGAAAACCATAAGGAGAAAATAAAAAAACAAACTTAAAAAGACTAATGGATGAAAAATTAAAACCTAAGGAGAAATTTGACCCATGACAACTTCATGTGATAACAAAACTAAACTAAGCAATAAAAACAAATCCCACATATTCTCTACCCTGGTCACAATGCTTTCCCAAGTTGAAGACAATGTGGGGCACTACAATAAGCAATAAAAACAAATCCAAAACATGCTCTACCTTGGTTGGCATGATTTTAATTAGTTATTTTTAGGGGTCCCTCAACATTTTTTCAACAAACATTTCATTGTTCTTGGGATCCCTGGGCGAGCATCTAGAAGGTTTATGATTGGATTTTATCTTTTTCCACCTAAAAGCATCTGGGACTTCAACCCCTTCTTCCCATGAAATTAGGTACATGCCCTTCTTGGGTCAATGTGGCCCGAAAACCCAAAAGATGAGGAAACGACGAGGAATAAGTGATGGAAAGTGGTAAGTATGAGTGGGAATGATGCAATGACCCTTCAAGGAGAGCCCCTGGTAGAAACCGTTTTCCTGAGGGTGTTCACTTACTAGGAAACCATGACACTCACCAAGGTGAAATAGGGAAAAAAACATAATCTCCAAGAAAAAAATTTCAAAATCAGGAAATGACTCTTTTCAACATATTCAAATGCTTGAATTATTAGAATGACACTTACCATAATATCGGACTTGTTACCTCATGTATCAAGACCCGTTGTCCTCAGTGATCCAGGCCAAGTGTAGTGTATGTTTTTGTCATCGTCGAATGGTAATGTATGGTGAATGAAGGGCTCTTCATGCTAGGTTTCCTCTCGGTAATCCATGTCTGCAACCTGAGGGCCTCAAGACATCATCTCCTTAATTATCCCTAGAAATGGGGGATAAAATTTGGCTCCTACTCGGGGACATGTGCTCACCATAGAGTGCATGAGAAACTGAACATATCCTATTAAGACATGTTCCTACACACACTTAAGGAACAAACTGTGAAATCTAGGGTGGTTGACTCACAGTTTGTCCATATGATCAAAAACCCAAAATTCCAACTAATATTTAAAAGAKAATTTTGCACTTTTTTAAAAAAWTTCTAATCTAACATGCAATATGATAAGAAMAAATGATGTAAATCAATTGTGTAATAATGCAAGTAGAGAAAAATGGACATGAAATACAACTAAACTATCATGGGCAAGCAAGATGCAAATGCAAGAAAGCAAGATGACCTAGCTACTTACCTGGGGCCCATGGCCCAWGGAGGTTGGGTCCTGAGGCCATTAAGTGAAATCATACAACCAATGCAACCAACTTCTCATCATTTCATCAAGGTATATCCCCTTGTGCTTAATCATGTACTGCAACAAAGATAAATTAAGCAAAAAATAATCATGAACATGAATAAGCATATGATCAATCATAGAAAACAACTCATGGAGGTGGGTGGGAGAGAGATAATCTTGTTCGAACAAGTGCCCACAAGCCTGATTAATCCATCTTTGAAGAGGGCTACTTCATATAGATGACGAATTGTCTTCATCTTCACTCAATGTTCCATTTCTTCCTGAAGTCTAAGAGGAGATGAGAGATCAAAATAAAACTGTCTCTATTCCCAAAGAATAATAATAAAGGAAAGGGATATCCTTATGATTGGAGAAAGAAATCCTCCCAGTACTGAAAAAATGTTGTCCTTTCATCTGTATATCCCTAAAAAGGGACCCAAGACAAGAAAACTGATGCTCAGTAGTATGGGTTCCTATCCATTCTGGACTAGCCACATCCTTGTGTCCATCAAATTTTGAGTCTGAAGGTGATTGAAAAACTTCATAAAACAAATATGAATTCCCAAAAGGACATGCATCATAACTCCCAAGGGATGATTGAAATTCATCTTGAGTATATGGTGACAAGTATTCCTCAAATGGATGAAATAAATTTGTGACCATATCATCATAGGATACCAAGAATATAAATCATATGTACATGGAAATCAGTTCTCTAAAGATGATAATTCACCCCCTTTTTCATGAGGACTACCCTCTATCTCATAGATGGGGTTTGTACAAAAAAAGAAGCAACGCACATCCCATCCATGTTTTCCAACCTATATGAAACCATCAATGTGTTGACCAACCATATCATAGAGGTCCTCCATGAAATCATTTGAATCATCTGGACTAATTTCTTCTTCATATTTATGTGTAGGAGGAAATTTAGGCTAAACATCTCCATCAAGTGGGAGAGTGGACATCGACGTCTCATCTCGATTCTCAACATGTTAAACTTCATTGAAGTTCTTCTTTTTCTTCATGGCATATTTATCATTGACATGCCCCTCCAATGCCTCTTCATCACAAGGGGATTAATATTTAATGTGGAGTGTCTCATCTAATTGTTCCTAAAAGGACCCAAAAGGAAACTCTTGTTCATCTTGTCATTATGGAATTGCTCTTTGGTAGGTGATGTCTTGTCAAGATCCCACATTTCCTTGGATTTTTCTTCCTCCTCAATGAATTTTTCATCATTGATGTCATACTTTTCTACGATCATGGCATTCCAGGAACTTATTCTACGATGCTTCTCAACAAGATATTTCCCTAACAAACCGATAGGGCCTTCTTCTTGTTGGAAACTTTCCTCCCAAACATTTTCTTCAAGCACCTCGTTTGCAGAGGGTGGATAATGTTTCTTCTCTATTTCACATTATTTAACTATCATCTCATCATCCACTAGTAAACCTTCCTTGTAAAAAGAATCCTTGAGGTCTTGGAAAGTATCTTGCAAATTCTTAGTGGTTGGGCCCCAACACTTGAGAAATTGTTCAATAAGCCTCGTGGAGGAAGGTATGCTCCTCGGTTTGCATGAATGTGTGAGCCATTTATTTTGTCATAACTATAGAGATTCTACAAACAATCACATTAGTATATCATCATGTAATATATTTAATGTTGAAGCATATTTCATATAATTCACAACATGTGTAATATACCAGATATAAAAAGTATGCAGAACAGAAATAAAATGCTAGAAATGGCAGAATAACAGTAATATAACTAGCATAATCTCCACAATAACACAGAAATGATATAAGAACAACAATAGAAACAACACTTTGATTCAGAAAGCAATGTTCACAAGCCTCTTCAAGGGGGCAACCTCCAGTCGAGCAACGCTCTGTTACAATAATCTCCAAGCTAGGGTTTTCATACCCTCAACCCTTTTTTATACTAAATATATCTATCGAGAGAAGCATCTAAAGGAAGATCCTTCTAGAAGTGGAAGCTTCTATTAGGTCTTCTTACATCCTCCTTATTCTATTTTATTGAAAGGCCTTATTAATATTGACCTTTATTACATCCAAATATATTGATCTACCTATGTGCGGGTTATGACCCTAACATGTCTGCCCCCTTAAAAATAGCCTTGTCCTCAAGGCTTGAGATGTGGAAACTGTTGCAGAATGGTAGCTGGTTCCCAAGTGGCATTTGCTGGAGTTGTATCTTTCCACTAGACTAGCACTTCCTTGATGGTTTGTTGACGCAGGTGACGCTCCTGCTGGTCCAAAACTGCTTCTGGCTGTAGCCAAATGGATCCTTCTTCATCTAACTGGGTAAGGTTGGTTTGAACTTGGCACCTAGTTCCAATCACCTTCTTTAAGCATGAAACATGAAAAACAGGATGTAGCTTTAACTGAGTGGGCAGAGCTAACTGATAGGTGACTTGTCCCACACGCTTGAGAACTGTATAAGGACCATAAAATTTGGGCGCTAGCTTCTGACACTACTCGACCTTGAGGGAAGTTTGCTTGTATGGTTGCAATCGTAGAAACACCTGATCCCCTTCTGTAAATTGACATTCAGAGCGACCTTGATCTACTTGTTGCTTCATGCGATTTTGTGCCATGACCAAGTTCTCTTTAAGGGTAAGAAGAATATCCTCTTGAACTGTAAGTGTTTGGTCAACCGCCTGGACTTTCGAGGTACCCGGTAAGTATGAGAGAACTGAAGGGGGCTTCTGTCCATATACCACTTCAAAAGGAGTCATGCGTGTAGCTGTATGGTAGGAAGTGTTGTACCACCATTCAGCTAGGGGTAACCATTGAGCCCACTAATTTTTCTTTTCGGAGGAAAAACACCTTAGATATGTTTCCAAACACTTGTTGACAACTTTCGTTTGTCCATCAGTCTGGGGATGATAAATTGTTCTTAGATGCAATTGGGTGCCCTGTAGCTTAAACAGTTCTTGCCAAAAATTGCTTGTGAAAGTTGGGTCACGATCAGAAACAATAGAGTGCGGCATGCCATGAAGCTTGAAGACCTAGTCCATGAAAATTTGAGCCATCGTGGATGCAGTAAATGGGTGTTGAAGAGCGCAGAAATGAGCATACTTGGAAAGGCGATCCAAAACCACCATTATGACTAATTTATTTCCCGATTTAGATAAGCCGGTAATAAATTCCATAGAGATATCCTTCCAAATAGCAGGTGGAATCGAAAGTGGTTGTAGTGTGCCCAGAGATTTGACTGTTTCTCCCTTGTTGCATTGACACACCTCACATTTAGCGACAAAATTATGAATGTCTTGTTTCATACCATCCCAAAAGAAAGAAAATTTGACCCTGTCATAGGTTTTGGTGAACCCAGAGTGCCCCGCTGTGGGTGTAGCATGAAGCTCAAAAAGTACCGTGGATTTAAGCTTTGATTGTTTACTTAAATACAAACAACCTTTGTATCGAAGATCATCCTAGAGCCAAGAGTACCCTGAGGGAGCTGGAGCATTGGTCTGCAATTGCTGGATCAGATGCAAACTTTTGGGATCTTGTAGCCATTCCTAGCGCACAGCTTGGAGCCAATCTAGTATAATGAAGGAAAGAGAAAAAAGGGATCATTTTTCTTCATATTTTTGGGACAGTGCATCTGCCACCACATTGTCTTTTCCCTTCTTGTAAATGATCTCATAATCATATCAAAATAGCTTAGTCACCCATTTGTGTTGCTCCGGGGAGGAAATGCGTTGTTCCAGAAAGTACTTGAGGCTTTGATGGTCTATCTTAATTTGGAAACGTTGCCCCAAGAGATAAGGGCACCACAGATCAATGGCATGCAGAATAGCCAACATTTCCTTTTCATAGATGGGTTTACCCAGATTCCTTTCAGATAGTTGTCTGCTGGTGAAGGCCAAAGGTCGACCCTCTTGCATAAGGACAACACCGATTCCTTTCCCAGAGGCATCACATTCCAACACAAAGGTATTTCTGAAATCAGGAAGGGCTAGAATCGGAGTGGTGCACATGGTCGTCTTCAAGGTTTGAAAAGCTTGAGCAGCGACTGGAGTCCAAGTGAAAGAGTTCTTTTTTAGGAGAGTCGTGAGAGGTGCTGCAATCTTGCCATAATTCTTAACAAACTTGTGATAATACCCTGTTAAGTCCATAAATCCACGCAAGATTTTGAGATTCTTTGGGTGCGGCTAGTATTGCATAGCTTCAATCTTTTTCAGATCCACCCTGACGCCATCCTTGCCAACTAGATGACCCAAGTATTCTACTTCTAAGGCACCAAAAGCACATTTAGACTGTTTCAAGAAAAGTTTGTGCTGAAAGAGTACATGGAGAACTCAATCCACATGAGTAAGATGGTCTATCCAGGTTTTGCTATAGATTAGGATATCATCAAAGAAAACTAATACAAAATGATGGAGAAAAGGACGGAAGACATG
>SNQJ01S0100557.1:10544-22235 GCA_010110895.2 Picea sitchensis | reverse complement strand
AATATATTGATCTACCTATGTGCGGGTTAGGACCCTAACAACATGGGTGACTGCTAGGGCTGGGTCACCATTAAACTTTGGGAAATTCCTATTCCAGTATGGAGGATAATAATTTGGATACCCACGAATACCCTTGATATCAAGGGAGGGATACAACTCATGTGCATGCCAAGGTGCCATGGTTCCATCACCTAAAATGACACCTCAAAGGAACTTCCAGGAGAGCCTTAAAGCTCAATGTAAGGGGGTGTATTGCCTCAATGGAGTTGCCAAACAAACTTATATGAAGTTCAACAAAAGTGAAAAGAGAACTTCCCTCAAATGGAGTCACCAGGAAAGCTACAGGGAAAGGATTTGGGAACAAATTTCCAAAGTGTCATTAGGGCTTGAAAGAGGATTCAAAATTCTCCTTGAAAATAATGCCAAAATGTTATCACATAGTCTATAGATTGGGAAAATCCCAATCCAATCCACCGAAGTATGAAAACTATGGGAGTACCTACCCACTGTCACCTTAGATAGACACTCCCCTCACTTTAGTGATGATAAGTCACCACAAGGGGGAAATCTCGGTGACCATAGGGGGATTTAGATGGAAAGTGAGATAATCATGAGTGAGTCCCCTATGGCTCAAGCTTGGAGGTGAGGAAAATGCTTGATAAATAGTCTTGTTGATGGAGAATGATTGCCAAATGTTGTATACCTGCAAGACAATGTTAGCCCTGCCTAGAACAAGAAAAAGGATTGATATACAAGACTTAAACCAAAGGGGACCAAGAAAAAAACCTTGCTGTCCCAAAATTGCAGCAGTATGGAAATATATTTTCTGTGGTAAACAATTTATATCAGTTGGAAATCTAACCACCAAAATCAAGTGTAACATGAGGGAAATAAAGCTAGCAAAGACTAGTTAAACTTCCAAATAATGAAGCAAGACTTTGGTGAGTTTTAGGGTTGTTTATTTCGTGTTATTAACGATGTATTATAATAGCCAAGTGTATTTATCAGACTATTTCTACAATAACAAGATATAACCATGAAAATTGACAAGCAAACCATCTAAAATATATCCAATGAGCAGTAGAACAATAATCTAGGTTCACAAGTGAATTTTAACAATAGATAAGTGAGCTATATATGAAAGAATATGAGTTTTGTTGTAGCCCTATTGGCTGTAGCATTAATTTATAACAACAAGAATAATTACAAGGCTAAGCTAGACATCCTTGGGGCACAAAGAAGCCTGAAGCATGCAAAATTGATTCCAACTTGAACAATTGCAAAATCCCTATTTTTCACATATTCCAATGCAATGATTTTACATATCTATTGCAAAATAGACTAGTGACTTATCAATTGGGTTATGGGGTCTCTTTTTTCAAGGAATAGTTATGTTACCTCCCTAGGGGTGTAAGCCTTTTTACTTCCTAGGGCAAACAAAACTAGCAAGGTAAATCTAGGAGGGTGTAATCCTTTTTACTCCACCTAGCAACCTTATTAAGTAGCTTATCCAAAGACAAATGTGATAGACTTAGTGGAGGGTGTATGCATTTATACTCCTCCAAGGGTTTAGAGAAGAATAGCCATGAAATAATAAGAAACACTAACAATATGCATAAATTTCCTTACCAATTCCAAGAGATAGCAAGATAAACCCTCTTCTACCAAGAATATTCCACCACAAAGCAAGAATAAGCATCCAAGAGAGATAGTGCACCACTTCTTCCACAAGAGACAAGTACTAGCATCCAAAATAGGATAGGAGAGAGAAAGTGTGAATTGCCCAAGTAGGGCAAAAATTTCAGCCCAAACTTTATGTAATTCTCAAGTGTGTGATATGTCTAAAATGAAAGTGACAAGGTCTCTATTTATACAAGACCTTGTAAACCAAATTTGTCCACATACTTAGGGTAAGACACAAATTACGGAAGCCAGCCACCTAATTTTCCCCTTTACAAATTATAATTCAATTTTACAAGAGAAGCAAGCCCTAAAATATGACGTTGTGCCCTCTAGGGGTGACATTTTGGCATAGTGAGCAAGTCATTGATCCATTTGAGGGAGACGTTGGGACTCCAGAGACCAATTCTTCAAGGTGCAAGGGTATTTCTGCATCAAAACATGTCAATTCATCATCTAATCATCCATCACCATAAAACTCTAGCTTTCTAAGTGTGACATCATGCCCCATAAGAGAAGGATAAGGCGTCCAAAGACAAACGTTGGGGCTGAAAAAGCTAGCAAGTCACCTCCTAGGGATACTCAAGTTCCTCCAAAGGCAACGTTCCTCATCCAATATTTCCAAAGGAGAGTGGGCACGTCATCCAACTCGTGGGCTTCCTGCCCCAAGTGAAGGTCCAAGTGACCTTGTGCCTCCACGATCAAGCTTTCAACTGTCAAGGACCTGCAAAGACAAGCAAGTACGCCCTCCAAGGGTCCACAAGTCACAATATCATACCAAGTAATCCATATCTAATAAAAGAACCACTTGAACATGTGCATCAAATCTCCCCTTTTCAAAATAAGCATATTCTCAAAGAACTTGTAAAAATTTTCAAATTTAGATATGGGAGGGGTGTCATAGTGCTCTATTGGGTGGACCATTTCCCAGGTCAAGGAGTGTTTCCCAAGTGGAATCCCTTCTAAGTCGTGTAGTATGTATGAAGTGGATGGGGTTAGACTTCTAGGAATGAGGCTTCATAACATGCAAGGGTTCATATTATCTCATTTATGGGTGTCTTTGCAGAGGGTGTGTTGCCCTTCATCTGCAATGCAACATTTTTCCAAGCTCATTTTCCATTAATTTATCAGAGTGTTTCTAGGTTGAAGACGTATGAGGGCACTAAAATAAGCAATAAAAACAAATCCCACATATGATCTACCCTGGTCACAATGCTTCCCCAAGTTGAAGACAATGTGGGGAAGTAAACTAAGCAATAAAAACAAAGCCCACACATACTCTACCTTGGTTGGCATGATTTTAATTAGTTATTTTTAGGGGTCCCTCCACTTTTTTTCGAGAAACATTTCATTTTTCTCGGGATCCCCGGGCGAGCATCTGGAAGGTTTATGATGGGATTTTATATTTTTCCAGCTACAAGCCTTTGGGCCTTCATCCCCTTCTTCCCATGAAATGAGGTACAACCCCTTCTTGGGTCAATGTGGCCCGAAAACCCAAAATATGAGGAAACAAAGGGGTAGAAGTGATGGAAAGTGGTAAGCATGGGTGGGAATGGTATGGTGATCCTTCAAGGAGATCCCCTGATAGTAACCCTTTCTCTAAGGGTGGGCACTTACTAGGAAACTATGACTCAAAATCCAAGCAAATGTTTTCAAAATCAAGAAAGGACTCTTTGAAACATATTCAAATGCTCAAATTATTAGAATGACACTTACCACAATACCAGATTTATTACCTCATGGAGCAATACCCTCTGTCCTCGGTGATCCAGGCCAAGTGTGGTGGACATTGTTGCCATCGTCGAGTGGTGATGTATGGTGAATGAATGGCTCTTCATGCTAGGCTTCCTCTCGGTACTCCATGTATACAACCTAAGGGTATCGAGACATCATCTCCTTAGTTATCCCTAGAAATGGGTGATAACAGGCCATATAAAGACTTGATGAACTTGCATAACTGATGTTCTTGGCCCATCACAACAAATCCTTCGGGTTGAGATGAAATTCTCTTTCAAATATCCATACAATAAATTTGTGTTCACATCCATGTGATGAACCTTCCACCTATTCCATACTTCCAAGCCAAAAATGCACGAATGGTAGCCCATTTTTCTATGGGGGGGAAATTCTCCTCACAGTATGTGCCTTCTTTATATGCATATCATTTCACCACAAGCCTCACCTTATGATTATCAAGTGAGCCATCTAATTTTTCCATGTTCTTTTAGACCCACTTGCAACCAATTGGTTTGGTTCCAAATGGAGGATTCACCAACTTCCATGTCCCATTCTTGATGAGAACATCAAACTACTTCTGCATAGCTCTTTCCACTCATAATGAGAAACAACTTCTTCAAAGGAGTTGGTTCAAAGTTAGTAGATAAATTCAATTCACAATCATATGGAACTTCCATATCATTGACATTACCTAAATATGAATCATCTACATCACCTCCATCATCTTGTTTTGTTGAACTCCTAGTTCTTGTCTTTCCAACCTCATAAGGAAAAAAACTTTCAAGCATCTCCATGACCTACTTTGGAAATTTTTGTGATGGTTCAGGTTTCTCAATTGATTGAGATGGCATTGCATTCCCATCAAGATTCAACCTTTCAATCCTCTCAATCATATCATCCAATTGAACCTCTTGTTTTGATGAAGTGGCTAGATATTCTACATAAAGGGGAGACGACACTTCAAAAGGATATTCCCTAGATTGATCCAAGATAGAGATCCCCCCTTCAATATGTGGAATCTCATTATCAAACTCATGATATGTCTTTACGTGGGTAAGTCTATCAAGAGGATCAAGCTACCACTTAATAGTCTTGTCATGTTTAGTGGATTCAAGAAAAGTTACATCTCTAAAAAGATTGAAATTTTTATTTACCTCATCCTAAAGATGATATGCCTTGGTGGTATTTGAGTACCCCAAGAAGATGCACTTTCAACTCCCTACACCTAGTTTGTTTCTTTTCTCCTTAGGAGTTAACGCATAACAAGTGGAACCAAAACACCCAAGATGCATCACCGAAGGAATACAATCATACCACATTTTTTAAGGAGTCTTGTTCCCAAGAGCATGAGATGAAATTTTATTTCTTGAATACACTGCACACAGAACTACATCAACAAAAAACATCAACTTTACATTCTTGAAAAATAGCATTGAACATACCAATTTCAAGAGCGTCATGTTCATTCTTTTTTCTACACCATTTTGTTGAGGATTGTATGGAACAATTATTTGATGCTTAATTCCATGTTGGCGAAGACATATTTCAAACTCATAAGAAGTATATTCCCCTCCATTATCAATATGAAGAGTACCAATATGAGATTTTGGTTCATTTTCAATCCATACATGAAATTTTTTAAATGTTTCAAATGCTTGAAATTTCTATTTCAGCAAATAAACCCAACACTTCCTAGTGTAATCATCAATAAAAGTCATGATATATTTATTACCAAAAGCATGTGCAACAGGAATAGCGCCACACAAATCAAAGTGTATCAACTCTATCTTTTTACATGCTCTCGAAGTGGAATCATGAAAAGGTTGCTTGCTATTTTTACCAATTACGCATGCATCACATTAATGGTAGGCAAACCAAAAACACTAATTTTCTTCAACATACAAAGATTATCATAATTGATGTGCCCAAATCTAGCATGTCGTAAGAGACTAGATGACAATGTACCTTCATCACGGTGAGAGAGGTATGCAAACTTTTGTGCTCATGCTAATTTCCCTTTCAGCTTCAACAATTTCTCATCCTCTCATCCCGTTATGACAACTATGTTGTAAGAATACCTCATTATTTCAAATTTCCCATCAAACATGTAAATTGTATGGCCTTGTTGTTGAATGTGCACAAGAGATAACAAATTCCTCCACAACCCAGGAAGATAAAGACCATCATGCAAAATAAAATCTAGGAATCCAAACAATTTGAGCTCAATGGTGCCAATTCCTATAGGTTTGAGAATGGATCTATATGCAAAGTATACTTCACCCTCTACATTGTCATTCAATTCTTCAAAGAAGTCTCTCCAAAAAGTCAAGTGGGAAGTAGCACGAGTGTTAAGAAACCATGCATCTCTCCAAGAAGAAAATAAAGTTTTTGAACAAATATTCATTTATGCCAATATTGCAATGAGAAATAACCAAATGAATGGATTCAGGAGATTCACATTTTTCTTCCTTTTGTTCTTTCTTTTCGTTGATATTTTCCCATGGAATCCTACATGTCTTCGCAGCATGTCCATTATTTCCACAATGAACACAATGAAGATCAAATCTCTCACCTTTATTATGCCTACTCCCTTGCCTATAAAATACTTATTTCCATGTCCTCTCTTACTACCTTCTCCTTTAGAAGAATCATGTCACTGATTCTTCCCTTTTTTTTATCAAAGCACATAGTCTCTCCAGTGGGCTGAACTATCGTCTTCTTGAAATATTTCTCACATTCTACAATTTTCTCCACCAAAGAGTCAAACTTGAGAGACTTTAATTGACCACTAGCTTGAAGTGATTCAAGATTGTGAGAATATGTGGGGTAGAAGGCCTTGATGAAGGTTGTGAGAGAAATTCATATCTTCACACCAATAACATCAATGTCATGCATGATTGCTTTAATTTCAGATTCTAAATCCATGGAACCATTATCTTTCAACTTTAGGTTGAAGAGCTTCAAAAACAATTGAATTAGTTCCAATTCTAAATGTGAATCATATAAATCTTTCAAATTCTTCAAAGCACCCCAAGAATCTTTAATAGATGTGATGTGACAATTCACCTCTTCACTTACAAAAGCAACAATCAAGGCATATGCTTTCTTATCTTTATTTGTCCATATCACAAGCTCTTTATCTGTTTTGGGTCACTTCAAAAAGATAAACAATGACAATGGCCTTGAGAGAGGAATGCCAACACTCATGAGAGAAAAATGTCAAGGAAAGCCAACACTCATGAGAGAAAAATGGCAATGGTCTTGATAGAGGAATGCCAACGGTCTTCTCTTAAGCATTAGATGCCACTATGAAAGTACCACCTCAAAATCATTGTGTATGGGCTATGATATCACCTTGTATCACTGTTAAAACATCAATGCGTTCTCCAAATGCCAATTACTATTTTTAAAATAGGGTAAACCATACAAACAACAGACCATATTTGATATAACATAATTTGTATGTGATAGTCTGATGTGGGAATGTCCAAATAATTTTCAAGAACTGGGTGGACTCTACCAAGGCGGTCCATACGATTATCTGAAGAATTCATTTGAAGGCAATCAATACTGCTATTAGGAATGGAATGTATACTACCAACTCCTCCACTCATTAACCGTAAAGAGATATGTCAATCCCAATAGGAAAATTGCCCCTACCATCCATTTATTGTGATCTTGAGATCAATGGATGCAATTACATGGCTATTGCAATTCCCCAACGAGTTTCTAAGATTGAAATGTCGTAAATGATAGTTGGATTAGGTTTTACTGAATATAGTTGAGTTCTAATCTGGTCACCATACATGCGTTGTAAGCAATGACTGTGTTAAATCTTGAGGAGAGCAACGATTCTCCCATTCTCTAACTTTTGTTAGATGTCTTCCTTGACAAGGCGTCACATTATTTGGGAGATTGTGTTGTTATTCAGACCCATTCCATTACGCCTTTGCCTTATTAAATCAGTAGATTGTTTGATTAAATGAACGATTGTGGGTGAAAATTCACTTTCTTGTTACTTTTAGTAAGAGTTAGGATTAAAATTCAGTGGACCAATTCTCTTTTGCGATTGGAATTGATCGAGATCTGATAGAAAGCAACAGTTTACGATGGATATTCGAAAAAGGATAATTCAGACAAAGCAAAGTGAGTTTATTGGAATAAATTACATTTATTAGCGTCCATTCAATGAATCTGTGACATAATAAAGAATATCTCTAATTTCACTAGATATTAATAAATACATTCTATTTTTTTTAACCCTCTTTTTAATACAATTTTTTAATAAAAGAATCTTTATTTTTAATAAATATTCTCAAATACCACTTTTTATATCCCCTAATACTTATAATATATTTACTCTATTTTTCATAATTAAAAAACCCCCTTTATGAATGAACATGATAAAATATTGACCAATAAGATGAAGCCCCTTTGATTTGGAGAAGGAAAACATCTCCAAAGTGTATGCAATAGACAAACTGTTAAACAAAAGGAAGCAAACAAAAAGCACTCAAGATCATGAAATTATTGAAAAACACCAAAGACTTAAATAAACTCCAAGTAAAATGATTTTATTAATGTGAATCACATATAAATACATTGAAATATGACCTTTAGTTTCACCTTCCAAAATGTTTTATGACTAATCTTATTTACCTATGATTCTTCATATTTCTTCTACACCATAATATTTATAACACACCATAATCCCTAAGATTATGTATCTAACAATTATTGTATTGTATTGTTGTTGAACATTTCAAGTTATTTGAGTTTAATATGATGATATTTTATTGATATTTCATAATTGTATGTTAGTATTGTTTTCACCAAAATTGATGGGTTCCTCGTGATTCCTACATTCATTATAGCATGAGTCATCATTTTCTTGATAATCTTGTGCATCTTAGAAAACCGTGCATGGTGGAAATCCTCTACCATGTTCAAAGGCCAAAAACTCAACTCTTTAACAATTTAGAATTTTAGCAAAAATATTGCTGTAATGTCTTCTTGTGGAGAGCTTTCCAATGAATATAAATATGCTCCTACTTAGACAACCACATACCATGTTGTGTTTCTCATAATGTTGGCAACTTGTCACCTGATGTTTGTTTTTGCTTCAATTGGATTGATTCTATTAGATTATGTTAGTTTTATCTTAACTATTTCGTCAAAGCTTGTTTCATTCTATAGTATTCAGATTTTGAATTTTTTTTCCAAAATTCTAATCCTTTTTTAACTAACTCTACTTTGAACTAATGATATAGTGAGGATTTAGAGTTTTTTTTTCAAAATTATACTTTGCTTTGAACTTCTTAATTTCAATGTAGTAAATATACTTAGAATTGATGTCAAAGTATGTTTTTTAAGTAAAAAATGTATTATGCTTTTAACAACTCATTTTGTTAAATTATATTAATTTTCTTTTATATTGAGATTTAAGTGAAGGTTTAGTTTTTTTTTTTTTTTAATTCTACTATGTTTAGAATGAGTTATATTTGTATCAAATCTTCTTTTCATTTCATGTGGAGTGAAATAGTTAGTTTTTTTCAAAAAAATTTACTTTGCTTAGTTTTAACTCTCTTTTAAAGTAAGAATGAAGTGAAGATTAAAATGTATTATTAGTATTAATTTAATTTTGTATTGAGGTTGGAGTTAAGTTTTTTTTTTTTTTTCAAAAATTTACTCTATTTGGAATCAACTCCACTTTGCATTGAAGTCGAACTTAGAATTATTTTTTTTCCTTTTCTGTTGGATTCCCTCTATCACTCCTCTTTGAACAACAAAATGAGTGTTTTTCTATATCTTAATTACTTCAATTTCTTCACAGAAAATAAGTCTAACACTGGGAAATTTTGGGAACTTTATATGTCCCCCAAACCCTTAATGGGTGTTGATGCCATGACCTCTAGTGAGCGAAATTCATTGAAACAATAGAAATTTCACTAAATTACAGACCCAAAGGTATTAGTACTAAAATTAAGTCTCTAATTCTAGTGTAAGGTATACCCAACACCTATTTTCTTTCACTATTGAGTAAGACACCTCAACCTCAAGTTCTCACTAAATTACCACAAATTAATAGGATACTAAACAACAATAGTTATAATATTTAAACAATGGATGTAATCACTCATAAGAGATGCATCGCTACACATGCATGGAAGAATTGACACGCATTAGCAAAACACATATGAAAATAATCACAATTAAATTTATTTGGACTTTGCAAGCATTTAATTGAATAAGTACTAGCAGCAACACAGAATATAAACAATCATCCCAAGATAACATTTATCTATTAAATTGTTTGATAATATGAAATGTTTACTCGAGAAACTATTTACCACCGAGTCATAAGCAATAAAATTGTTGCAAATATTGGGTTAATTTGCATATCAATTATTTTAGATTCCCTAAAATTTTCTCAATATTCTCTTCTGAAAATTGACAAAAAAATCTATAATTTTATACTTGAGAGTGTATTTAAAATATCTTCCAATATGAGAAGAGTTTTTTTTTGTTTTGAGGTCTGTGGCTAGGGGATCGTTCCTTTCTCTGTCATACATGGCAGAGATGAGTCATTCATTTCTCCATTGCCCTTTTACTACGCTGCATTCTTTGGTGATCATGTTCTCCATTTGGTCGGTTCAGGTACCTTGTGGGATGTAGATCCGTGTCTACTGCGGTGTCTTCTGAGGTGTTCTAGTGTGGACGCAAATCAAGCTTTCTTCTAGTTGGGTCTAGTTTCCTTTGTCTCGGCCCTTCATCTATGTGTCGTCGATGCCTCAACTATGGATCTCTCTCTATCCTCTTGCAGGCTTCTACGGATCTCCATATAATTTCCCTTATGTGTCTCGGGGTTGTGTCAGGGTTTGATGCATTCCATCTACTTGGTGTCTCAAGGCTCAAAGTTTGAGTGCCGAGTTCAACCTTCTGGTAGCTTGGGTACAAATTTTTTGGCCCTATCGTTTCTCTGGGAGGTTTGGGTGTCACTCAGACCTAGTTTGTCCTGCATGTGGGTCTTCTTTGGAAGTTTGCTCTGTTTTGCGCTCTCGATGAGGGTTTCTGGGGGTTTGTTCTTCATTTCATGTTTATTCTCTCTGGTTTTGCTGGATCGTTCAGGGTTTGATGTATACTCAGACCAGGGTCCTTTTGTTCGGAGTTTTGCTACCACACTCACTTCTTTTTGGTGATGGGGGTCTATGCTTTGAGGTCCTTAGCTTCGGGCGTGCGTTGTTGTTGGGGAGACCAACAATTTGAGGTCCTTCTATTGGGCGTTCAGCTTTTGGCCACTCCTTTTCGACAATCTCGTGGTTTGCCTAGTGCTTTTGAGATCTGGTGTTGTTGGTTTGAGAGATTTTTTCCGCTTTGACCTAGTTCGTCTGGCTTCCAGAGTATTCTTTTGGGTTTAGCTTGTTTGGCTTTTTATCAATGATGGAGGCTTCGTTTTTTGTATTTTTTTGTGGTCTTTGAGACATATATTGTATTTTCTTTTTGACTTTATAGTCTCATTTTTTGCCCTTTTGCGGTTTTTGATCCTCTTCAAGGATTAGTCGTGCTTAATGCACCTACATAATGTAATTTGGTTTTCTTTGGATGAATAAAATTATGCTTTTTTTTTAGGAAAAAAATAACTTACAATATTTAAGTTGGTTATTTTGTATATTTTCTTATTAATATAGTTTTTATAATTATATGTTAAAACCAACATTTTTAATTTGTGAATGTTTTGAAGAAAAACAAAATTTTCAAATCTTAAAAACAATGAATTTTATTATAAAGAATTTAACAAATTTCTCATAAGTATTATTTTATATATTTATATATTTTGTATTTCTTTTAAAGTCTAAACAAAATAAGATCCACTAAAATTATAAAATATAAAACAATAATTTAATTATTATTTATATAAAACTAAAATTAATGTTTTAAGGCTATGGAAATGCATTTTCATTTCAAATAAAATACATTTATTGATATAACATTATAACAACATTACAACCATATATATAAATATTACAATTTAAAAATAAAAGTTTAATAAAGGAAATTGTTGGAAAATATCAAACTATAAAACACATCAAAATAAAATAAAATAAATGTATTGATGACTCTTCCCAACATTAACATTAGGCAAGGGGATCTCATCAATTTTTGACTCATTGAAAAATGATTGGTCCATGTCACCTCTCTAACCTATACCCCATCAACCACCCTTTACTATTTTTATAAAGTAGAAGTAGTTGAAAATTAGTGAAAGACCCCATC
>SNQJ01S0100555.1:31116-46697 GCA_010110895.2 Picea sitchensis | reverse complement strand
TGAGCAAGTATCTAAGCTCAAAGTGCCCACCCAAGCAATCCCGTGAATATCCAAAGTAAAGGTAAGTGAGCAAGTCTATAAAGGTTCTTCGTTAATACGCCCGCCAGGTTGTGGATTGGTAGCTGTCGGACATAAAGGTAATGCAGTAGGCATAGGTAATACGACTGGTATAAGTGCTTACCCAGCCAATGTCTAATAACTAAGTTTGGTGAGGTAAGTGAAAGGGTGGTTAATAGGATAGGTGGGGTTGGTAGCAAGAGGTTGTTGCACTAACATTTATCGAGTAGGCTGAAGAAGTAAATACGAATGCTGTAAGTGCCTCACCTAGCCCCCATGCTCTGCTCTGCTACTGGAGTTGCATCACCCCATCTTTCATCCGCTCTTTTATTTCATGTATATTCATACGGTTTGTTCTGTCATAATGAATATACATGAAATAAAAGAGCGTATGAAACAATTATATAATGTACCCGCTTCAGGAAGTTTATTTGGTTATTCTATTGAGGAGTTCAATGGGTTTTTGAACCGGTTAAAGGCTCCTGTTGAAACACTTCTGGCTAAAGGCAAATGGCTTCTTTTCTTTCGGATTCTTTCTGTTGACTGTTAACTTGGTGATTCTGTTCTGTTGATGAAGGCAAAAGGTAAAAAGGAGGTATCAGGCGTAAAGCGCTGGCTTTGTTCACTTTAGGTAGAACCTTCCTTCTTTCCTTCCATNTCACCGTTCGCAACCATACGTTGTTGATCAAGTACTTATCTATTACTTGATGTGGTAGTGAACCACTGGATTGTAGTTATGTACTACTATGAATAGACACAGGTGTGTTCTATCCTCGTTTTAATTGCCTTGAAGACTATTAACAGTTTATTGGAGACAATGATCATTTAGATGAATGATGAACATAGATTTTCCAGACGGAAAATAGTTCAAAGCTTTTACCCCTCTTGTATCACTCTATGGTGAGAGTGAATTATCCAACATCATATCTAACTACTCAGATGAAGTATGGTTTCGAGAGATGATGCAATTGATGATGATGGTGATGCTCATGATCTAGTCATAAAATAGTCTAGATGACTATATTGATGCTACCGGGTAAATGGTATATATTGTGCTCAAGTCCATTAACTTTAAATACCTCTCTAGCGAGGAGGGAGTGTTAATATTATGGTAGCTTCGGGAGGTATTTACCCCCACGTGTGAACTTGACGAAAATAGAAGACTCCGGGAAGCAAGAGAAACCCTAATGAGTTGGCTAATAACCCTAGAAGCCTTGTCGGCTCAAGAAGATAATTTATATTAGGCTATTAGCCTCTAAGAGAAGAAGTCAACCATAAATAATAATAATATACTGAATAGACACATACCCAGAAGGAGAAATCGGCCCCAACAAAAATGGCAGGATTACTATAAATATAGGGTGCCAGTTCTCATTTGCAGTAACTCAGAATTGCAGTTTCCCAGTTGGTGCACACTGCAGTTGCAGTCTGGTGCACAGGTTTGGAGGAGGGTTGCAGCTGCAGCTGCAGCAACAACTAGTTCTCAATATTGGCTTGAATATCTCTTGGCTAGGGTTTGGACTATCTGATCATCTTTTTGTGATGCGTTATCCTTGGGGATTGATGCACTACTCTTTGTTTGGCTATCTAGCCTAGGGTTTGCTTCCAGAGGAATTCTCATTCAAGGTTAAGGTGCTTGGAGGGAGGCTTCAACCTATGGTTGGGTGACAAAGGTATCGTCAATGGTAAAACGAGCACACCATCTTCTATATTCTAACAATTTCATCACCTACTATAAAATTTCACAAAGCGTTATGTACATTTTTATATTATAAATATTAATATATTTAATAGGTGGGGTCCTTTAGGAGAAATCACAGAGTCATTATTTCCTAACATTACATTTCCCTCCGCATATTGGAATACCATCAATTTTGGTTGGGGCATGATTTCAGTTATGGTGCTAAGATTAATGGTTTAATGATTTCAAGTTTCTTGTGGTGTTTTATGAATGTATATGTTTGGATGATGCAAAATATTTGTTTGTATTGATAGTAAGTATGGTCTGTGGCATTTTGGGAAGACATCAAACTATGATCAAAATGATATCAGATAAGTTGCAAATCCAACTTTGTTCTCTTCTCAACATAATGGTATCATTAAACATGCAATTCATGAAAATACTATTTGTGAAGGGCATGGTATTTTGTGTTCCTATGTGATTATATGCCTATTGAAATAGAAATTGTGATGTCCATACTTCAACATTCAAGATATGTCGAGCTTAAATTTTTAAGTTGCATAAACTTTAAAGCAATCATATTGTTTGATTTTGGGCCTAACATGTATATATGGACTTGGAAATTTTCATTCCAAATGACAATACGTGAACAATATAGTCAGTACATAGCAAGGTATGAAATTTTTGAGTTTTCAAACTTTATATATATGAATTGGTTTGGCTTTATATTAAGGCATACATGGGAAATGGTTGTTAAATGCATATGCATGTTTGTTAATATACAAAGGATATGGATACATTGGACTTGGCATATATTTGCGCTACATGAAATATATGGCTATCATAGTGCATAAGCATGAGGTTAAAGGTTGACATGATATAATGTTGATATACATAAGTTTGAATGTGTTGAGTCTTAACATATGCATATGATATAGTTTGATGGTTGTAATATCAATGTGATGGAAATTAGTTTTCCACACATTGAATGAGAGAGGACGTGGGCATTAATTTCCACGGGCCCATGATTTACCACTTCTTGCTAGCTAGGATTATTGTCATTTCATTTGATTTTTGGTCTGTGGATGATCCAGGAGGATCTGAAATGCTCAAAAATCAAAGTTCTCCAATGCTCATTAAATCTACACCATCGCGAAGTGCTCGTCGCAAGATTTCTGGTGGTTCAAACGGATCAAAAAACAGAGTCTGTATGCAAAAGTTATCGCAATCTGAAGTTTGGGTCAAACGGGTAAAAATTCAACAGTCAAAGGATCAAAGCGACACGTGGCATATTCAACATGTGACACTTGGAAGCTCTTGTGCTCGACAAGTAGAATCTTCTGCAACTGACACATGGCATTTCAGATATCGACATTTGGCAGTTTCTGATGTTGACAAGTGGTAAGGGGTGATTGGTCCACATGGTATGGTTTTGGCCAACCATGGGATGATACGTGGTCCAATCACAGGGTGCCACATGTCACCTTGGATGGGGCCTAAAAGAGACGAATGAAAAATGTTGTATAAATCCATGGGAGTCGAACCCATGACCTATCAATATAACAAAGTCCTAGCACTAATGCACTAGCCACAAAGGCAAAAACCAAACTTTAGAAATATATCCACTTTTTAAAAATTAAACATTAAGCACATTTTCATGGCTAAGGGAGGCACACCCTATTGGGCGCTAGGTCATATGACAAGGGTTGTGACCAAGGGCGTGGGGGATTAAAGGGTCTAGCACCAGGCCACATGTCACCCATGCGACTACAAAAAGGGGTGTGCACCCTTTTTTTGGGTGCTTAACCATTATTTGCCAATTTAGTGGGTTTTTACCTTATTTTAATGGATTTTTGTGTATTTTTGGCCAAAAAGAGTGGATCTAGAGCCTAGGAAGAGGCCAGATTGTTGGAAGAAGTTGGGAATTCGACCCCATCTCTTTTTCTACATAAACCAGGCATGTGTGCCATCAGGATACAATGATTTTGTTGCAGGGATGTGGAGAGAAAGCTTATAGAAGAGATACCATGTTTGTTGGTTCTCATGTTGTAAGAGGCCTTTTGGGCCCATTAGAGAGAGGATTTTGGTGAGGTATTTGCATCTGATCATGGAGGTCATGTACAACAGATGCATACTGATTTTGCTGTAGATTGTAATCAACTTGTTGATGTAATTGAGCATTTGGAGAAGAGCAATAAAGCGGTCACCACTGGAAGCGGGACCCAAAGACGTAGTCACACCTTGGTGAACTCCATTATCAAACTTCTCGTGTCTCTATTTCTTTCTTGTTGCTGTCTCTATTTATCAAACTTCTTGTGTCTTTATTTCTCTCTGGAAACTTACCTCCTCCTATTCATTGTTGCAACCGCCTTGGCCTCCATAGATAGTATAAAATTTATCTCGGGACAAAGTATGTACTCGTCAATCTATAAACATCTTTTGCAAAGATTTTGTTAGCCTATGAAGTAGTTGTGGCTCTAAATTGGTTGGTGATGAGTGTGAAAGTATTATTTTCCCCTGCTTTTCGCTCATGAAGAAAGAATTTTTTTTTGAATATTATTTGAGGGTTTTTCACTTGCAAAAAATTATTATGTCTATCATCTGTTGTATGCATTACTCTTCTCGAATTCATACTATCATTTTTCATTATGTTAGCCTCATAATCTTAAAGTTTTATAGTTTAAGTATTTTCCTAGTTTAAATGTTTTTAGAAATTAGTTTATTCTAGTTTTTTAGGATAAGGACACCTAGCTTCTATGTAAAGGACACCTATCATACTCATGTGATTATGTGATTGGTTGTTCTCCTAGAATTTAGTTTAGTGTTGAGCTATATAAATAAGTTCTTTCTTCAAGTGAGATTAAGTAGGTTTTTAGTCCTCACTTATCTTTGTAATTATGTTTTATTTATTAATAAAATTACGTGAGGTTATATGTTTTGATCTAAAAACGACGTCCCAATAGATATGGTTGCCATGTGTGAACTCAATGGAGAATGATCATCATTTTTTTTTCATACATAGATCTGCCCAGATTGCGACCACTCAATGTTTGGCTAGTAAAGGCCAAAGATCGACCATTTTGTGTGAACACTATTCCTATACCATTTTGAGAAGCATATGATTCCACCACAAAGTTTTTTTTGAATTTAGGATCATATATATAAGTATAAATTCATTAAGAACATGTGTTTCCTCCTAAGAAATCACAAGTTCAAATCCAGAGGGGGGTAGGGTATGTATACCCCCGTAGACTTTACCAGTCAAATGGTTGGGTGGAGGGGGTCCCTTGTCCCACAAATGACAACAAATACGGATTGGTTTCCTCTCTACTTAAATCAAATAGTTCTGCAGAGTTCGTTAATTGAACAAGAATTCAAACTAAAAGAAAATTTTGAAATTACCTCAAACAGGCGTAAGCCCTTTTCCTTGCTATGAGACCATACATTGGAACCAAGGGCTTACATTCATAGGCTTAAGCTCCTTATTCATATGAGCCAACCTGAATAGGACCAAGCTAGAACCTTATTCCTTATTCATTGGAACCGAGGGATTACATTCATGGGCTTAAGGCCTTTGCTAGAGTGAAGTCTGATGTTGGACACTTCGGGATATTTGGGTGTTCAATATACATTCATGTACCCAAGGAGTAAAGGACCAAGCTAGACCCTTCAGGTAGAAAGGGTACATTTTTGGGGTAAATTGAGTCTTCGAGGTGGGCGTGCAATAGAGGTGGGCATGCAATGTAACTTGAAAATATGATAACGTAAAACTTGTGTTACTAGTTTCAGTGTGAAAGGGTGGGGTAAGGCACAAAAATGAGCATACTTGGAGAGGCGATCAACCACCACCATGATGAAAAACTTGATCCTATATTTAGGAAGGCCCACTATAAAATCCATGGATATTTTTGTCCACATAGAAGTTGGAATGGGTAGGGGTTGTAGGGCACCTGGAGACTTGATAGTTTCACCTTTATTACATTGGCACACCTCACATTCTGTGACAAAGTGAAGGATATCCTTCTTCGTGCCTGCCTAGAAAAAAGAAACACGGGAACGAGTATATGTCTTTTGGAAACTCTAGTGACTCATAATAGCTGATGAGTGCAACTCATTTAAGAGCCTCGGCTTGAGGGAAGAAGAGGGTGATATAACCAGGTGATCCTTATATATGAGAATATTTTCCTTCCAAGTTTAGTCGATGGGAGGATTAGGGTCCTCATGAAGGCGTTGAATTAACTTGGAGATAGTTAGGTGTGTTAGTCACTCTTGGCATACTTCTTCAATCCAATCAGGGACCGATAAGGATAAGGAAAAGAGGGAGTCCTCCTCATGTTTTCTTTACAATGAATCAACTATTGTATTATCTTTTCCCTTTTTGTATATGATTTCATAATCATAACCCAACATTTTGGACAACCACTTATTTTTTTATGGGGAGGATAGTCATTGCTCCAAAAAATATTTCAGACTATGGTGATCTGTTTTGATCTAAAAATGATTTCCCAATAGATATGGTCACCATGTGTGCATTGAATGGAGAATGGCCATCATTTATTTTTCATACGTAGATCTACCCAGATTGCGGCCACTCAATGCTTGGCTAGTAAAGGCCAATGGTCGACCATCTTGTGTGATCATTGTTCCTATACCATTGTGAGAATCATATGATTCCACCACAAAGGTTTTGTTAAATTTAGGAGCATATATATAAGTATAAATTCATTAAGAACATGTGTTTCCTCCTAAGAGATCACAAGTTCAAATCCAGAGGAGGGTAGGGTATGTATATCCCCGTAGACTTTACCAGTCAAATGGTTGGGTGAATGGGGTCCCTTGTCCCACAAATGACAACCAATATGGATTGGTTTCCTCTCTACTTAACTTAAACAATTTTGTAGAGTTCATTAATTGAACAAGAATTTGAATTAAAAGAAAATTTTGAAATTACCTCAAACAGGCACAATCTCTTTTCCTTGCTATGCGACCATACATTGGAACCAAGGGCTTACATTCACGGGCTTAAGCTCCTTATTCACGGGCTTAAGCTTCTTATTCAACCCAAATCCATTTTTACATTAAAAAATATAATTTAAATAACAGAAAATTGTGATTTCGTACAAATTTATGTCCACTTAAGTCGAACCAAAACTTTGGACCAAAAAAACAAAACTCAAAACACTTAAACTAAACCATTGTGAACATTGTCAATAGTATGGTTACAACATTCTAACTACCTAGGGAAAATTAATTTATGCGGTTAATCTAAAGAGACTTTCTTCTAAACAACAATGAAACTTGCCGAGACATTGTCAATCATGATGTGATATGTCATAAACCCAAAGACTACATATGGTCAAGTTCCAATGCGGTAATGACAAGAAATACCTATGTCCAGTGATATAGATTTGGCTAACGGTAATCTCCTGTAGAGAGACAATCACGATTGCTCCAAGCTATTTCGGGGGTTGGATCACCTTTTATAATTCGACGATGTCCTTTAAGGCTTGATCATGATTGATCCTATCGTGATGGATGATAGATCTTCTCTAAATTATCGTTGTGCATCAAACCTGTGATTCTAGCCATTCTCTTAATTATAATACACATTAATTCATACCATTTACATAGAGAACTCATGAAATTATATAAAGAGCGTAATTCTTAGAATCAATATTTTATTCAACATATGAAAGAATATGATTAGAGCATGAACCTCAGTTCCTTCTGGCTTCTCACACTATTCACACACTCACTCTGCACTCCTCTCCCACACACTTACATTATTCTCACATATCAAGCCTTTGATACAATAAGGACTCGATCGATCCAATCCATAGAGATAGGATCATATCTGACCAAAATTACACAATTACTCTAATTAACTTAAAACAACCTAATTTTTATCCTGAAAGATAGGATAATATCATAGGGTATTTAGTTATTGAACTTGTGACATAGCAGCTTCGTTCGTAGGATATTAAAGAATACCCCTAATTTCACTATATATTAAAAAATAAATCCAAAACTCCTTTTGTTGGACCCCCCTCCCAATATATATTTCCAATCAAATAAACTCCTAGTTTTACTAGATACCCATTTTATAGCCCTCAATACCTATAAAACCCCTTGTACCTCTCATCCCAACCCCAAAATCTACAACATATTGACTTTGTTTTTCACAATTTAAAAACCCCCTTTATGAATGAAAGTGATAAGATATTGGTCAACAAGGTGAAGCTCCAGTGGATTAGATCCAAACTTAATCCATAATTTATATAATTCTTCCACTTCCTATTACATTCGTGGCAAAACTTCCTTCTTCTCGAAAACCCTAGACTATTACAACTCAGGAAAATAATTAAAACAATTACAATGAGGAAACTTGCAATGTTCCATATGTAATATAATATGCAGAACCAAAATATTTAGCAAGAAATGGCATGACAATAATGATATATCCAAAAAAATACCAGAATAACACCAAAAAGAGAACCTTTATTAATGATAGAAATGTTCACTTGCCTCTTCGAAGGGGAAACCTCCAGCAGAGCAGAGCTCTGTTACGATAATATCCAAGACAAAAATATCCAATGCCTACTACTCTTATTTATACTAATTCTACCTTCTAATGAAACTTCTAGAGGAAGATATTTCTAGAAGCGAAAGCTTCTATTAGGTCTTCTTACATTGACATATTCTCCTTTATTTATTAGGCCTTATTAACCAATCTCCTCCTTTATTACATAGAAAACATATCCTACTAACTAATGACCCATGGATAGGGGTTAGGATTGGATCCTAACATGTCCTCCTCCTTCAAAAGAATCCTTGTCTTCAAGGATGCAGTTGTGGAAACTATTGGAGTATGACCGTTGGTTCCCAGGTCGCATCCTTTGGTGATGTGTCCTTCCACTTGATCAACACTTCCTTGATGATTATGCCACACATATAAGATTCATGGTTATTGAGGATTGCATCTGGTTGGATCCAAAGGGATCCTTCTTCATCTAATTCTGGAAGGATGGTTTGGACCATGCGATTCTATCCCACTACTTTCTTCAGACAAGAAACATGGAACATCGAATGGATTTATGAAGTAGCAGGAAGGGTCAATTTGTAGACCACTGAACCAATATACATGATGATCTAGTAGAGCCCATGAGATGTTTGAGGCAAGGATCAAGAGGGAGTACACCGTTCCTCACAACCCTCAACTGAATGGGGTCGCATATAGGAAGAAAATATGTATTGTTGAGACAGTCAAGGCAATGATTCATGATCAATCGGTCTGTCGTAAGAAATTATTTTCTTTAAATGGATCCCCTGCCCGAGAATCTTTCTTCAGGTAATGACATTGGCTATCGATCTGTCATATTTCCATTCTTTTAGTTCTTGAGTGAAGGAAATACAGTCATCCGTCTTTCTGCTAACGATGCTCTGTTTTCTGTATTGGTCTATGTAAAAGGGTCGATTTGTCTTTCCAGTTAGCAAATCTCTCCTTTGCTTCCATTAATGAATGTGAAATTCCCTTCCTTTCAATATATACCCTATCTTTTGTTTATCGATCCCCTGCTCTTTGTTAATCGATATCTCTCTTTTGTTCTGTATAGGTCGACATCTTCTTTCTCAACCAGTCATGTAGCATTGGTATGCACTATCTTTATTCAATGTGATTTCTTTATTCAACTCTTGCCCTGCGGTATAAGTATTCAGTGTATGTGGTAGATTTTCTTGTCGCAATGGTCTATGGCCTATCAACCTTCCCTCTAGATGCTAGCTCTATCGGAAATCGGTTTACTCTTTCTGGCTTCAGTGAATCTCTCGTCATGTTGTATTGGTCTTTTGGTAACACTTGCAACGTGGATCTCTTGTTTTCTTTGTTTATCGTTTTTCGTAATTCAGTATGATCCTCTGTCAACTCCTACTAACGGTCATCGGGTAAGGATAATCAGTGGAATCTATCCCTTATTGCTTCTTTGATCTTGGGCCATATGTCCTCTTCAAGCTCTCCCTTGTTCGATATCGATTCCGTTAATTCACTATCGAGAAATTGCGATCTTAAAATTTTGTATATAGATATAAGCTAATCTTATCTTTAAGTTCGATTTCTTTAGAGTGCGTAAGTTGATCAAGAAATTTCCTGACCATTGATCACTTTGCGAATGCAGAGATATGAAAATGGGAGGTCTAAGATCCTTGATCACTGGAGGATATTTCTACTAATGCCACTTATCTGAATCTCTGTTACTTATGCTAATTGGACCAACTTTTATAAGTCTCTTTCTTTTTGAGAGTGTGAGAGTTGAACGAGAAATCCCTGCCCAAAGTACTTTGATCCGGTCCTGGGGGGCTAAGTTCCTTGATCATTCTTGTGAAGAAAGAAACTTATATGTTACTAAGGGAATAATCCTTCTTTTTTAAGGGGAGAAAGAATGCTTTCTAAAAAAAAGTTGTTATTTTTCAAGATATGTTATTTCCCGTTCTTCTTTACTTCTGGTAATGCTCATCGATCTTCTGTCTGATGGTAACGTGAATCCCTCATCCTCTATATGTGTTGAGTGAATCACTCTCTCTTGATTGAATCGTTCTCTACGAGCATTTGTCTGTATCGACTATACGAGCATTTTAGTTTAGTCAAAATACATTCCCAACTTCTATAGGGGAGAAAGAAAATGGATTCCATAAGCTTAGTTAGCAGTTCTCTGTTGCAAACGGTCTAAGCAACTCTCGTAATTGGTCTTTTGGTAATGGGAAAGGGTCTTGTCCAAGTTATCTGTATAATCCTTCTCAATCGATCTCATCGGGAATATAGAAACGGTGGAAAAGGGTCAATGATCAACCACAAATCTCTCTATCATTTGTCCTATAATCGGTTTAAACTATATCTTCTCGGTTAGTTGTACCGGAAACTCTCGCAATAGGTCATGTCGAAATCGGTAGCTCTTCTGTTGTCTGCCCATTCTTGGAATCAATATCTTTCTACCTACGGGTATTTCTCTTTAAGGTTTAGTAAGGCATTTCTCTTGCTTAGAAGTGATCTTTAACCTAGCTCATAGGCAGAGGTACCATAGGTCCCTTCACTTGATCTACAACCACCCTTCTCTTCCTTATTGAAACTATATTTATGTTTTTTTTCCTCCTTTCATCATATGTGATAGAGCTAATCTATGATGCTAATTTATTCCATTAGCATATAGTATTGGGCAACTCTAGTCTATCCCTAATTATAGTACCCTATTCTGACTACATCATTGGTATGCCCAGTCAATCTGTTAATCGATATCTTCTTTCCTTAAATAAATCTCCTTATGTTATGAGAGAGAGCCTCTATATGACCATTTCTCTTTAGTAAAAAGGCACGAGAAAGGAGTCTGATGGTTCCAAGAGGGGCTAGAAAAAGGATCTAAAATAAGCCTTTTTCTTAGGAACATCCATTCCTTTACCTATTTTTGTGCTTGTTTGTCATTCTCATTGTTTTATTAAGTGTTTTAAGATGTTGTAATAATAAATGATGTAGTTGTAAGATCCTCCTTCTCCTCCCTCTTCTTGGGAATCAATGTCGGTTACATGGAAGGGTCAGATCGATAAAGAGAGGGTATGTAGAGGGATCAGAAGTAGCGACGAGTTAATCAAAAGTAGCAAGTTTTTTCCTTAGGATTTCTTGAATGGGGCTCATGGATTTCGAAGTAGAAATCACCCGCAGTGGCTCTGATAGTTTATTTTTTGTTCTTTTAGTTATGGAAAAGTGTATAGAGATTATTGGTTCTTGTTTAGTGATTCTTGCACCGCTGTTATTGTTTAGTGATTCTTCCACCATTTCTCTTGTTCAATGCTTCTTCCACCAGATACTCGAGACAGTGTGTTCCTCGGCAACCGTGTGGCTGAACATGAAGGCTTGACCAACCTGAAAATCATTAACTTCCAAGATGGGAGGAAAGGAATGGATTGCAAGAAGGAAAGAATGAGTAGGGAAGATGGAGAGGAAAGCTGAGTTGCTTTCTATATACGTAATACATAATTATTGATCGGTCCAATTCGTGAAAATGGGATGTGAAAAATTTCCCTCTTGGCTTTGTCCTTTTGATAGAGACCATATGCCAACATTCATCGATGGATTTTAGAGGTTAGGGGAAATGGGATAAATTCATCAGTGAATACTTTCGTAACCCCTCTCCCAGAGCCCAGAGCTCAGAACATCGGATTGTAAATAAGGCAACCAATGACGCTAAGAAAATGATAAGACAAATGAGTTTGGGTGAGATGAGGTGAGCTATATGACAAATGCGGTAAGATGAGATGAGGTTATAACTGAATCGTTAAAATAGGCAGTAAGGATTGAACCATTATAATGTAAATAAAGGAATTCCATTAATTGGGTTTAAAGGGAAGGAAGGTTTCAAAGTGGTTTGAAAAGGGAAGATATGGTGAGTTGAAAGGTTCGGCTTCTTTAGAAGATCCCACCCAATATAAGTAGATAAATATCTAGGTTGTATAAATAAATGATGTATATAAATATAAAACATGCCCCACCACAAGATATAGCATTTCTCAAGAAGAGCCCATCCCCAAGGTGAAGGGGTTCTAAAGACTAATGAGGCATGAGGTGAGGTTGATCATCCATATAAAAACCAAGGGGTTTGTTTCTCGATCCTATCCATTAGCTTTCCTTTTGTGAGTATCCCAAATCCCAGAACAACTCTGCTATGCTTAATACAAAACTAAACATAAGTAGGACTGGTTGTAGTTCCCAAGCCCGTGCTCTATGTGTATTCTTCATGTATCTAAATTGTCATACTGTAGTCAATGAAAAGTGGGTTTTCAAAATGAAAGGTTCATACTGTGGGCTCAACCTTGTACTCCTTTGAGGGGATGTCCTGAACTGTCCATATGTCTCAACCAAGCTTGTTCGAACAATCATTCCCTTCCTGGGGTTATTTTATGTATGTCTCAACCTTTTTTACCACTTCGACTAACTGTCATTGTTAGAAAGATGAGCCCCAACCAAGGTGAGGCTTCATTATAAGAGTGGATCCACCAAATAATGAGGTTTAGGAAAGCGGGATAGGAAGGAGGAGAATGAGGGTTGGGTAAAGAAAGGGTAAAGCAATAAAACCAATACCTTCGTTCAATTGCCTCGCCTCCCAGGACCAATCCAAAGGGGTACGGTAACTATGGTTCATTCAATGCCATTGATCCTAGGTATGGTACTTCTCGTCCAGCTTCAGGGCTTAATGAGTGACTCAGATGGTTCAATCAACCAAAACTAAATGACTTATGGGTTGCTGGGATGGTTCGTGATATGGGTAGCTCAGAATAATAAAAGAGTTAACATGCGGGTAATACCAGATTTCGGGGGGAAGATAGAACCTAAAGATGAAAAAAAAAGTAAATAAACCTTCTTTGTGTTTCATTTTCAAGTCTAAAATGATATATTTCAAATTTGGGGTCCATAACTCTATTTTTTATTTAGCCAAGTTGATGAGTTCTCTATTCTCAGAGTAAGCCCTACCTTTCCCTTCCTTCAGATAGAACCACCTCCCTCTCGGAGGAAGCAGGTGAATGGGTCCTACAATAGAAGATTCTCATTAATGACTAGGGTGACCAGGTGGGGTCTAAATAATAGCAACAAGAAAGAAGGTTCTGAAGACTAGTCCCTTCGTTTCGCATATGAAAATCAAGGTGAGGTGGTGTGCTTTCTCAAGAATAATAAAAAAAGGCAAGTTCTAAATTAGATCAATAAGAAATATCTTAAGATGATCCAAATACTGGCACCCTTCGAAAGAATCACTCCATAAAAACAAAGGGTGAGGTCATTTATGTGATTTCCATACTGATGTTCATTCGACGACCTTCCCTGACCCGATCTTCCTTGGCAGGACTGACTTGCTTGGGATATAAAAAATAAAGAAGGGTTTCGACATTCCGTACTTCAACTTGAAAAAGAAGAGTGTCTCCAAAAAAATAATGAGTTTTCATAAGGCAGGATAGTTAGGAGTCTAATTCGAGTTGGGTAAAAAGCATTCAAATCTCTTTCCTCGTCTGATTTCAGCTCGGGACCAATCAAAAGCAGGGTAGGTACCTATGTGAAATTATCTGCCATTTCCCCAAGGTATGGTACCTCTCATCCAACTTCATGGCTTAATGGGTCATTGGGATGGTTCACGATATGGATGGCTCGGGGCTATGATAGGTAAAAACCTATTCTAAGTAAATTACCCGAACAACTAGTTTGTTATTGTGGGGTTGGTCCGATCGATCCAACAATAATTTCCCTACTCGTAAATCTTAAATCCATAAGAATTCCTTCCTGCTGCCAACCATGCCCTAAAGCAATAAGTCCCCAAACTCGCATTCGTCTGGATTAAAGCAAGAAGTCCTCCCACTGGGTTTGAGCTCTTCCAAACTTAACTCCTTAACAAATGATGTTTTCACTTAGCCGTGTAAAACATGGATTAACATGATTTTATCCCAAGAAGTAATCCTAAATCCATCGTCTAAGTGTTTTAAATTCCGATGGTGGGCTGCAATGTATATAATGCATAGTCTAGCTTGTTGTTTGTGGTGTTTAAGCAATCCCACCCCCCTGCCTTTCCAGTTCATTGTTCCAGCGTGAGTGTGCCTGCCCCGCCAGTTCATAGTTCCGCATACAGAGAAAACCGTGTCCCCGGGCTCTATCTCTTCTCTATTTGTGGGTTGTAGATCGTAAAAGAATCCATCCAATCTAAGGTAAAAAACTAACTTGCTTCAGGGAGTCCCTAATATAAAAAATCTCTTGGGTGGGCTCCTGAGCTTCTGGGCTTCTATATCCGCTGTGAGGCCCCATCTGTCTTCTCACAATGCTTGGTTTTGTGAGGACCTCTTATCGGTGGCTCTTGGGCTTGAGGTTCTAGCTCTTCTCACAAGGGTTGGTTCTGTCTCTTTTTCCTTCCCTCCAGGCTCTATCTTGAGCTCTTAAGCCAGTCATCTCTAAGGCATGCTTATAAGGGATGGAAAATAAGGAGGGAATCATTAAGTAATACAAGTCCTAAGTAAGGAAATCACCACCATTTGTCAAAAGGTAAGTCCGTAGGGTTTGGGGTACCCCACCCACGCCCTACACGCATCATTGTTCAGAGGGAATAAACCAACGATGTAGTGGTCGATCCACTAACTCAGGGCATGGCAATGGTCGTCCGCCGTTCTCAGGAAAGTACACATTCTAAAATAAATCCTTTTCCTATGGTAGTTGAATCTCCTCCAACGCTAGGGTTTAAGTGTACGTCCATTCCGAGGATACAACTCTTATAGGGCTTCTTCCTCCCCAAGAAAGAAATATGTGCAATAACTAAACTCTCTACTCATTTGAGTATTCCTCTATCCTATACAATGCTCCAAACCATCCAAGCATTTGAGTCAATCCAAATCCTATCCATTGTCATTTATTTACTGACTGCCTAATCCCGCATGCCATCCTTAAGCTTTAATCCAACAAAGCCTACGATGTGGAGAACCTTAAAGTTGAAATTTTCAAATATATCCCTGAAGTCTTAGGAGTCCATATTGCCGACCTATTTAACTACATGGTACCCATGGCTTTCCATTTTCTTAGAACTCCCATATCATCCATCCTATCTAAATAAATGGAGACCCAAATGATCGTAGTAACTACAACACTAGTATGGATAGCTATACCTTGGCTACGATCTTTTCCATAACCTTAGATATTCACATCTCTAGATGCACAGAGACAAAGAGGTTTAGGGCCAAAGGACAACTAAGATTCAAGGGGAACCATCGTACCGGTAACATATCTTTACTTTGACTTCCATCATCGAGGAGGATAAGGAAAATAAGCGTAAAG
>SNQJ01S0100555.1:0-22947 GCA_010110895.2 Picea sitchensis | reverse complement strand
TGGGGGGGGGGGGAATTGGTAAACAGTACAAGGTATAAACAATTGATTAGAAGTCTCATTTATTTGATAAGTACTCGACCAAATTTTTCATATTCAATTAGCATACTTTCAAGATTTATGCAGGAACCAAGGGAAAGTCAAAAGAATTCGGAAAAAAGGGTACTCAGATACATTCAAGGTACAAAAGATTTTTGTCTTCTCTACAAGAAGATAATTTTTTTTACACGTGTTGGATATTTAGATGTTGATTTTGCAGGTGACATTGATGATCGAACATCAACTTCATGTTACTTAATGACTATGGATTCAGTGGCAATATCTTGGAATTGAAAAACGCAAACACCAATTGTCAATTCTTTGGAAAATGTAGAGTACATATCAGCTTGGGAAGCAACATGTGAGATTGTATGGGTACATAGAATTTTGCAGGATATTGGTGTAACTCAAAAATCAGCAACAAACTTATTGATTGACAGTAAGTCAACAATAAATATGGCCAAGAATCTAGTATTTCACTCAAAGACTAAGCATGTCAACACCAAGTACCACTTCATCAGATCACTCATCGTCAAAGACATCATCAAGCCTCGTAATAAAGTTCACTAAGTTCATAGATGAACTTGGTATTTGTAAATTTTAACTTTCGGATTAAAGGTAGCCTCATAATCCTAAAGATCTATAGTTTAAGTATTTTCCTAGTTTAAATGTTTTTATAAATTAGTTTATTCTATATTTTTAGGATAAGGACACCTAGCTTATATGTAATGGACACCTAGCATATTCATGTGATTAAGTGATTGGTTGTTCTCCTATAATTTAGTTTAAAGTTGAGCTATAAAAACAAGCTCTTTCTTCAAGTAAGGTTAAGTAGGTTTTGAGTCGTCACTTCTCTTTGTAATTCTATTTTCCTTATTAATAAAATTGCGTGTCTGAGGACACTTCGTCAACACATTATTCCTGAAATATTATTGAAGAAGAACGTGTTATGGGTTGAACCAATTTCTATTATTGATATATTTTTTGAGCTTGGATCGGGGTTCAAACCTAAGTTTATATTTTGTTTGTTTATTACTAGAATGAATATGTATGTGTGTGTGACCAGAGTACTCTCTGTCTCTTTGGTTCGAACCTTGCTAGTATAAATGAATTTGTTTAAATCTTCATAGATATTTTAACTCATTATAAATTGAGTCCATTTCCTTGTTTAGTTTCTAGCTCTATTATGTTCGATCTCTTGGTTAAATTGATAGAGTAATGGTCATTTCATTTTTGGAAAACAAATCACATTATGTGCTCGACACTTACTCTATTCATTATGAAATATTGAGGCCATGTACCCACTAGTTCTTCTTGTGACTACAATACTAAGATTTTTGTTCTAATTTTGACTCACATATCAACCTTCGTATTATTTTTAAACCAACAATCCTGAATAGTCATGGTTATGAGAACTGGGTTTGCTTAAAAAAGAAGTAAATATTGGTTGAGTTCGTATAACAATTTCCAGCTAGTCATTCATAAGGTTTTCAATGTTAAAGTATGACATGGGGTTTGAGTTGTCAATTATAAAGAGCAAGTATATATTTGGCAATGGGATAAAACGCATGATATGCAAGTGAAAGTTTCTTTTTATTTCGATTACATAAGCTAGGCATTTAACCCCTCATTATTTTATCATGTTCCATGCATTATTCCCATATTTTCCCAATCATATTTCATTACAATTCTATATCATTTTCCCCATGTTTATCTAGTTTAAAGAATTTGTTAAGAGAAGTTGTAAAAGAGGATCTATTAAAGATTTATTCAACGTGTATATGGCATTAATTTTACTGTCTGGTCTCAAGAAGATATATGAGCAGTTTGACATTTTGGTTTTGATGTTGTAAACTCATATTATTATGCACTTTGAGAATGTAGTTTGGGTGAAAGGAATAATTTGGTTATTTGGGAACACATTGATAATTTTGGGAAACTGTTTAGGAATATCCTCAAAGGAATTCCTTACAAATTATTATCTTTATAATGGAAAAATTGTATAGTCCTATGAATAGAAATAACTGACTATGTATAAACATTGAACGTAAATTTTGCATTCATCCATGTCATTTCATATCATTTTTAACTAGTTACACTCCCTTTATCATTATACCCCTGTCATAATTTATTCATTTAAATTCATTTCCCTTGTTCAAAAAGATATAGATTGTTCATATGAAGAGAAATTTTTAACTAAGTATAGAGTACAAATTTTGAAAAGAAAAATAATGAGAAGGTTGCGTGTTCAATTATGGATTTTATTCTCTATTTACTTTATTCCTACTCATTTTTCCCTTGCATGCTTCAATTATTGTGTCATTTCTAGAGCCATAGCTAAATCATTTTAAACAAAATTGTAATAGATGTTCACTATGTTGAGTCTTATATTTTACTTTAATAATTGTGCACTAAGGGGAATGATAATGCAATTAGATGACATTTTTCAATCGAGGGAGTAACAAAAGTGGAAATAGAGGAAACAAAGGCAAAATGGAATATTTCCAAATGTATTTTGTCAACAAGGGAGACACAAGAAAATGAGGTTTTCAATACACTTTGATGTTGATTCTAAAGATTTTAACCAACTAGTACAAACTGGCTATCTGAACCTTGGTGGGAATCTAGCATTACTACGGCCTCAAGCTCCTCCAAATCCTCCCTTGCAACCATATCCTAGTATTGCAGATTTCCCTTAGTGTTGGCACCCAAGGTTTTGGGTAAATATCATGTGCACGCACAATACAAGGTTTTTAGTTTTGTGTGTGTCTAAGAATATGTGTGAGTGACAAGAAGCATGCACATGATCAAGTTTTGACGAGTTTTGTTAATGCGCACAAAGTCCAATTTTTCCAATGCATGTTAGATCAAGAAGATGCACGTTGGAATCAAGAAATGAATCTTTGGGAAATATCCCTTAATGATTACTACCAGCAGCATAAGGGAACATGGAGCAAACAAAAGATGAGATAGCAAGGTAGTTAAAATTTCTCTGATTCCCGAAAAGCTATGTGGAATGAAGGAAGGTTCTAGAAGGGTGCGGGATTGTTAGTCAGTAGACTGAGTGAAGGAGAACTAAAAGAGACAGAGCTCTAGAATTGAGAAGGATATAAAATGAAGCAAGGATAACAAAGAATGGGTTGTTGATTCATTGAGTTATTGTTGGTTGTTCATTGTTCAAGGGCTTTCTCTGAGCCTCTGTAGTATTGTAATGTCTCTGGATGTAAGTCTGAGTATGTCATATGTCAAAGGTCTGAAAGGATGTGAAGGGCGCAATGTATTGTAAATATGGGGAATTATCTGAGGGAATATGGTCCTTTGTTGTTTTCTATATTTGATTTTCTTCATGTATGCATGTGACTGATGAAATGAGGATGATAATAAAGTTTCATTGATTTTGAGCCTACGAGGTGTCAATTATGTGTTTGAATGAATGTGTTGTTTTCGTGATGTCTTGTTATCTGTTAAGTAAGTTACAATGAATTATATGAATGCCAACACAGATGGATCTCTTTGTGTTTATCCCTTCGTCCCTAACACAAGACCAAATGATCTTTGTGATCCTTATACCATCTCGGGTCTAATCTTCTTTAACCTTAGATAAGGATTGATATGTTGATACTTTGGGGGTTTTGTTGGTCAATTATGGACGAACCCTAGGTCTTAACCCCCCATCATTAAGAAGGACGGACATAATCATGAAACTACCCAACAAATGGTTCCATTTGTGGGACTTGAAATTATTGTATTTAATGACAAAGGAAAGAAATGAGGTGGTATCCATCTCGTGAGAAAATTCAAGATTGGTTAACTGCAAAGGAACATGATTTTTCTCAGTGGAAAACTCAAGGTATGAGAGTCAATGTGAAGTAATGGAAAGATAAATATATCTACATTGATATGCATGAGACTTTGTTGAATTTCCTTATTTATTGTAAGAATGGTTGAAACGGTAGATTTCCACTAATACTACTTTGAGGCTACTAGAGTCGATAGTTTGGGACCAAGCCATGGTTGATAGGTTGAAGGTAGTGGATAACAAGTGGGCTCGAGAAATTAATTTTTGGTTTGCTCGAGTAAAGGATGGGTATATGATTGAATTTTGTGTTGAGTACATTGATTCTTTTAGTGATACTAAAAGAAAGTTTACGAAATTTCCTAGGAAAATAATGTTGGAAGAAATCCCACTCTGGATAAAGATGTTGTTCGTGGAGAATGGGTTGATGCACATGGAGCCCGACAATATGGTTGAGTAGACTCCCCTAGCATTGGGGGGGTGAAAATGTGGGGGGAAATGAGGAATCAGTTGGATCCATTAAGGAGGATCCACAAGTTGATGAAATGAGGTGAGGAATGGGATGGACCTAGAGGAGCACATGAGAAAAAGAGTCGAGAGATACGCAAGAAGAGTTGAGTTAAGAAGGAGAGTGGAAAAAATAGGTGGAAATAAGATAGCAAGGGATGCACAACGATGGGTCGGGCTCGGGATGAAGAGAAAAGAGACCGCACCTGGAGGAAGTGGGGAAGAGTGTGTTTTGCTAGAGAGGATCACAGATGAAGATAGAAAAATGAAGAGGCACAACATTGAGATTAGGGTGTCCAGTGGGGATACTAATATTAGTAGTAGTAGTAGTAGTAGTAGCAATAATAGTAGTAGTCGTAGGGGCCCAGGAGATGAAGTTCGAACCCCTTGGTTGTTGTGGAGTTCCACAACCTAGGAGGAAGATGAGGTGCAGAGTAGAGTAAAATCATAAGGACAGGAAGATGGAGTCTCCCCTAGTGGTGGGGGAGAATAATTGGCGATAGTAGATGGTCTTGCATGGCTGCAGGTAGGAAACTCTATGGGTCACCTCACAAGAAATGTTGGAAGAATATGGAGCTACCCCCTCCCTTGCGCATTTGTAATCAAGAATAAACAACAACGGATAGTGAAGAAATTGGAATAAGAGAAAGAGTAGAAGGAGATAGAAGAGAAGAGACAATTGAAGAAGAAGGAGAAGTCAGTGTTACTTCACCAAGAAGAGTATCAATATTGAGAACCCCGACAACCAACAATCATATCGAAGGAATTATTTCGAGAGTGAAGATGGTGAATATGGATAGTACCCTGAGGTTACTCATATTCCATGGGATGGGTAAGGATTATGTGGAACAACATTGGTTCACGTGCGAAGAAATATGGTCTGTGAAGAGGGTCATAGATGAAGCACCGAAGAGTGCGTAGTTAGAAACCACATTTAGGGACTGATCATTGACGTGGTACGTGAAGTACAATGACACTATGATGATGGGACAGACAAGGTACATGACAGAGATCAAGAGATATCTACTGAAGGAATTTCAAAATCCCATGTCAGAGTCTCGGTGCATTACAGAGATCAAGGAGATTAAGCAGAAATAACGAGAAATCGTGTGGGATTATGACCAACGGTTCAATATTTTGTAAGATAGGTTGACGTTCCAAATCCATGATGTACAACACAGATAATGTTTCAATACAGGGTTACTTCCAATTATTTGAGTCCTTCTCACCCAACAGAAGGTGACAACTCAAGCAGAGGCAGTAGAAATCACGATGTGCTTGGAGGCTACACTCGGAGGGGTAGATACATCGACAGGATTGGTGTAGGTGCAATCACAATTGTCCAACCTGATGATGCAGTTGCAAGATATGGAAAAGGATAAATTCATGCACAAACGCGTATCATGTACCATGTGTTGGTCTGAGGGGCATCACAGCGACAAGTGCCCTGTACATGGAAACTACATGGTGATGGGTGTTCTGAGTTCGTTTCCAAATGGGTCTCAAATGGAATGGTGTGATATTTGAAAACATTGGGGCCATGTGTTGGGATAATCTAGTGGTATAGATTCCTCAACATTTATTATCAATCTAGGTAAGTAAACTTGTGAGACACAGACACAATATGTGAAGAACTAGTCTTGAAATTTCCTATGAACTCCTACTAAAATAAAAGCAGTAAAATGCCAAACTCAAAATCAGAAATCAATTCATACAATTACAATCACTTAGACTTGACCATCAAATGGTAGGGACTCATATTGAAATAAGTCACATTGGTTTCTTTCTCACAAACGCACTCTGTATTGGTCAACTAAACTCTGAAATCATAAAGGAAGATGTCTAAATACGAGAAAAAGGCTTGCTAGAAATAAACTCAATCTATTTGATATTGAAATGAAATGTACTACTAAAAACCTACAGACTTAGTTTGATCTTTGAGTATATTCCGTGAGAATTGTTGGTATAGTGCAGTGGATGGAAGAGAATTCAATGGTTTGGTTGTATTAACATCATCATCCTAAATAGTTGCTTCACCATACACAAAGTAACCTTGCATGTAATCTAGAATTTTGCATCTATAGGAAAATACAACGAATGAAGAAAACAAGAACAAATATGAAAATAATTAATGGGAAGTACTTCCAACACACCACTGCTTAAATATGAAGACAACACATACAGGGGGACCTCCTGGATATGTTGTCGATAAAACTCAAAACTTAAAAGAGCTTCAATGCATAAAAGAACGCATAACTTCATTTAATTGATTTCAAAACGGATATAACAATTACAATATGTTTGAAGGTTCATAACCATATTCTCCCTTTTCTAATCTATCCATATATTTCTCTTTGAAGATTATTTATAAAAAATAATAAATAACCATTTCCCAAATTCTATAACTGATCCATTAGATCCGAGTTGGGTTTTACATATTAAGAAAATTGTAAATCAATCACTATAGGAAAATATAGGCAATTGTGTTTTGAATATCCGCTCGTAGAGCCCACGTCATGCACTTTTTCAGATTATGTCTCGCAATCACCTAAATTTCCCTATTCTTCACAAAACCCATGTCTCATAATTTTCTTGTTCGCCCGCATCGCTCCACAAATCACCTCCGAGTATCACTTCCTGAAAACTATGTTTTTCAGAACTGATTACAGAAGAAAAAAAATGGTTCATATCTCCATTATAGTGTTGGAAATGGTTGTTCCTTGATATTCTAGATTGGTTCCTTGATCATCTAACAAGATGATCCCCACTCTTTGATTTTAGCATTGAATCCCAATTGTATGAGTGAATTGTGTATTTCCTGAAATAACAAACTACTGGTAACTCTACAAATTTTCTGTAATAATTGCCTTTTGGTAACTATGTGAATTTCCTGTAATAACTTCCCATCAAATTTGACTATCGTTGACCATTGGGTTCCAAATTTTGTGAATGAGGTGAAATAGAAATTTCACCATCCTTTATCATTGATGAATCATCTCCAAGCGAAATTTTTTCATTTGAACTAGCGTAGGTACCCAAACCTTCTGTTCCTATAATTACTCATGAAACAAAGTTATTCCTGTAATAGCTGAATTCAAGTAGTTTTGGTGAATAAATTAATTTTAATACTATTCACAAGAAAAAACTAACAGTTTCATAAAAAATGACAACTTATTGCCTCATATATGCTAATTGTACCATTATTCAAGTGAAAGTAGAAAGAAAGAGGTGTTTTAGATAAAAAAAAAAAATAGAGGTGAATGGGTTGGGTAAAAAGGGTCAAAACTGGCACCCAACACCATGTACCACCCTACTGCCCATCATTGGAAAAATATCATAAAACACATCATACTCCATTCTGTGAATTTTGTAAGTCCACGGGACATGATGTGAATGAATCTCAGTCACTCCAGCTGATGCAAGACCAAACCCACCATGTATTCTAGGTGCAAGAAGAACAAAAGGGTGGTGATCGTGGTGGTGTTGAGAGAGGTGGTTATCAAGGAGGTCTCAAAGGAAACCATGGACGCAGTCACAAATGAGGATATGGAGGAGGGGGAGGCAAACCCCCCACTTTCTTTAATTGTGGATAAATCGGCCATGTGTCGATGTTCTGTACCAATTTTCACACCCTTTGTGGGTATTTTTACAACACTGAGCATGTCACATAAGACTATCTCAACTTCCTGAAGAAATTGGAAGAAAATAGGCTTGCACTCGTGAAGAATTACAACACATGATGAAAAGGTCGTTGGAGGAAGCTCGCATGCACGAAGAAATACAACACATGACACAAAGGTCATTGGAAGAAGCATGTAGAAAGGAAGAGATATGACTCATTGAGAAAAGAGTGATTGAGGAACAACGACTTCAAGAGTTGAAGAGTGTGACACGAGAAGAAGCATTGCATGACTTGGGTCACGAGACAAACACCGCATACCACGTAAGTACTTTCTTGCATTGTTGTTTGAGATTGCTAAATGATCGTGATGCTCCGAGAAAGTTGAAACAGATGTTAGTTTCCTACATGGGGGAACAAGGGATAGATAAAACTATATCATCCCCCCTACCAGAAAGGGATATGTGTCAGGTAAGTAAGAAAACGCGCACAGGAAGAGAATTCAAAATAACAATTGAACTTGGGAGTTATGAAGTGGATGGAGTCATGTTGGATCTAGATTTCGATGTGAATATTATGTCAAAGAAGTCCTGGGAGTTGATGGGTAAGCAAGTTTGTTCTGGTCGCCCATCCAGTTGCGGTTGGAAAATCAATATAGGATCTACCTTATAGGTCGATTGGAGCAAGTGGAAGTGAATATAGAAAGCGCGGACATGAAAGTTGAATTTGAATTCATAGATAGTATGGATGACTCTGATCCCTACCCTACACTACTTGGAATAGATTGGGCCTTCAAAAACAATGTGATGTTGAATTTGAAAAAGAGGTAGATGTCGTTTGAAATGGACAATCTACACGTGATCGCACCTCTAGATCCCAATGAAGGGGACATATACAATGAGTTGGTGGATGAGGATGCACAAAAATCGTTTATTCAGAACATCTATAAGATCACTCAGTGCAGGGAAGATTATATCAATCCCACCACCGATGGAGAGCTGAGTTGGAAAAGCGTGAAATCTTATGATATTGATTCCAAAGATTTCATGGAAAGGTGGCCGAACAAGTTGTACAAGGTCTCTACTCACAAATGTATGAGGATAGCCAAAGAATTGCACTGGATAAGATCTGAGTTATGCAATGTCCCACAATTTGATGGAACAAGGTGAGTAGAGGCATTCCTAGTGCAGATGGAGAAGACTCTCCCAACAGAATGGAGGATCCAGACCATGCATGTCGTGGTTTAGGAGACACCTACGCAGTGGTAGGTGACGCATAGCTCGAATATTTAGGACTAGGCGCAAGTGGACGAGTTGATAAAATTCAAGCTCCATCCCATATCAGACTTTAAACTGGCCAATCGTTACAAGGGTACTGAAGATCCCCAAGAACACATTTATTTTTTCAAATGGCACTAGACTTTAAAGAACATTCCTTGAACACAATGGATCCATTGGTTCATTCATACTATGGATATGGTTCCTAGGAGCTGGTATATTCAAGAGGAGAGCAAGAGGAAAACGGTAGATTGGATTCATGTAAGTTTACAATTTTGATCAACTTTCTGCTTCACGGCATAAGATACGGATCGAAAGGAGGAACTCTTTAGAATTAAGAAATTTATATTTCATCGTTAGCCAAAGAACACCACCCCAAAGGTGGTCTGCTCGTACCATTATCCAGTGGCAAAGATGAAAGAGGTCATCCACTATTGGAAGGTCGAGGTGGATGACATTGACAATGATGATCCTCGAGGGATACATATAAAGGAATCAAAGGGGGAACGTGCATTAAAGGGAAAGTTAATAGACATGGTTGCGTCAAACTATGATCATCTGATTAAGACATAGAAACATAATATTGATAGTGAGGAAGCACCGAAAATGGATATTATCGAATACTATTGGGATAAAGAGACTATCACCCAGGTCGTTGACCTACTCAAGGAATATGAGGACTTTTTTCCCCGCATATTCTCAAAAATTAAAGGAACTGTAGGCTCATTGGGGGCTACAAAAATTCATCTCAAGCCAGATGCCAAACTGGTCAAGAGGAGGCCTTATCGATTAAATCCAAAATATAAGGAAAAAGTGTGCAAAGAGTTAGATTGGATGTTGGATGTTTTAATCATTTTTCTTATGGAGGAGTCTAATTGGATTAGTCTTATGGTTGTTCAACCTAAGAAAACCAATGATATCAGAATTTTTGTAGATATGAGGAGTCTCAATGTAGCCTACCCGCATGACCCTTTCCCTACCCATTTCACCGATGAGGTGCTGAAAAATGTTGGAGGACGAGAAGCCTACTCTTTTATAGACGACTTTTCAAGGTATCATTATGTTCAGATCATAAAGGAGGATCAATATAAAACTACCTTTGTAGCAGAATAGGGCTCTTTTGCTTATACAATTATGCCATTTGGACTAAAGAATGCCCCCACATTTTTTTCCAGGATTATGGTTGCAACCTTTAAAGAATTCATCCACAAGTTTCTGAAGTTTTACATAGATGACTGGACAGTGTTCAGTTTGTTGAAATAACACATGCAAGCCCTTCAGTTGTTGTTGGATCAGTGTTTCCAGCTCCACATTTCATTAATTTTGAAGAAGTGCATATTTTGTACACCTTTTGGCACACTTTTGGGGCACGTCGTTTGTAAGGATGGATTGTAGTTTTATTAATCTAAGATCGTTGCCATATTGGATATGGTGTCTTCCACTTTGGTTCGCGAGTTACATGTGAAATTTGGTCATATAGGATATTATAATCGGTTCATTTAGGGTTATGTGAAGATTGCAACCCCTCTAGAGAAGTTACTGCGTAATATTTCCAAGTACATCTGGACACAAGAATGTCAAGAATCCTTAGATACTCTAAAAATAAACTAGTCACAACATCGATTTTGGTTTTTCTAACTGGTCTAAGATATTTCATGGTCATGTTGATGCCTTGTTCATTGCGCTGGGAGCAGTTCTAGCGTAGCCAGTTGAAGGCAACATTTATTTCCTAGTTTATTTTGTTAGTCGCAAGTTGTCTGATGTCGAAAAAATTATACAACCACTAAGAATGAGGGCCTTACCATGGTATATGCCTTACAGAAGTTTCGTGATTACTTGTTAGGGACCCTGTTATAGCAAGATTTTCCTCACCACATGCAACTTGCTCAAAAGGCCTTTTCCATTTCCCTATGCAGACTTGAAGTCCCCTTTTGCACTTCCTGGAGCTAAAAATCATATTTTTCCACATATACACTCCCTATTAGTTATACAACATGTGTATACATAGGTTGCATCACTACAGCCCGCGTACATCGATTTTGGTGCTCAAAATTAAAAATTGTGTCAGGTTTCCATGTCACGTCACAAGATCCATGATCCTTGACCTTCCACATACTGGAAATGTTCTGAATCGGCCCTTCATTTCCATTTGAAGGCTATAAATTCATAAATATCCAAACCATTGAGGGGAGTTAATTCAACTTTTGAGAGCAAACTTACTCTGGAGAAATTATTCACTTCATATTGAGTCTGCATCCTTTTGTCCTTTAAATTCTAAACACATTGCTCATCCCCCAAGCTCTTCCCTCTTTGATGGAGAACCTCATTGTCTCTTTTATATGAGCTTACATTTGGTGGAGTATTGAAGTGGTGGAGGCCCAACTGGAAGGGACTTAGTTTCTCGATTCTTATACGTGCCTGTTGATGATTAAAATTGCAATGATGGATTCCGCCTGCAAAGGATTGCTAAAGCGCTATTATTTAATTATGATAATAATATAATACTAGTAGGTGGGACCCCCTTGTAGACTAGAGGCTCAAGGATAGACATATCACACATACTTTGGTGTTGTTATGATGTTGCCTACACAGTCCTACATTTTTTATGATGCAGTATTGGTTTCATTTGGCGTGATAATGAGTGGTTAATGCATTATTGTTGAATGTTGTTGGTAATCACTTGTGACACAAAACAATTTACATGGGTGTGAGGATCATGTTGGTTACAGGTGCTATGTTATAACCTTATTACTAGTTCATATATTGATTACTTATCCACATATATGCAAGGGATAATTAAATGGGAGCTTATTCAAAACAAAGAAAAGAAACTATGTATTAATCCTTAATCTATGATAAAAGACTACATCCAAACTTCGAATGAAAGAATTAATGGGTACAAGTGTTAGTCCTAGCTATTATACTATTTGTTTGGTTAAAGGAATATGCAAATTTTATTAAATTCGAATGGAGGCGCATATAGCAATGTTGATGTAATTATTGTGTGGAGTTATGGCAAAGGTTAACGTAGAGATATGAAATATCTCGAGTGGCGCACTATGCAATATATATGGTATTAGATCTTATGATGGATAGGGTATTGATTATTCGTTGGTTATATGGTTGATTTAATGGTGGATGTTATGTTTATTGGGTTGTCTCGTACATGGTTCAAAACAAAGAAAATAAACTCTGTATTAATCCTTAAGCTATGATAAAAGACTACATGCAAACTTCGAATGAAATAATTAATGGGTACAAGTGTTAGTCCTAGCTATTATGTTATTTGTTTGGTTAAAGGACTATGTAAATTTTATTAAATTCGAATGGAGGAACATATAGAAATGTTGATCTGATTATTGTGTGGAGTTATGGCAAAGGTTAATGTAGAGATATGAAATATCTTGGGTGGCGCACTATGCAATATATATGGTATCAGATCTTATGATGGATGGGACATTGCTTATGTGTTGGTTATATGGTTGATTTAATGGTGGATGTTATGTTTATTGGTTTATCTCGTACATGGAATTGAATGGGTCCAGGTGAGGAAGAGACATGCATTTACTACACGTCACTCCAAACCTTCCCTATCGCCCGTCACCCTAGATTTGTTGCATTGTTGCATTGTTTCTCTATTGGTTGTGAAGCTCCGTGTTTCCAAGATTGGCAAGGGAAAACTCGACTGGTTCACCATTGAAAAGATTTGCTTAGAGCTATGGCTCTGAACTTTCCATCCATGATGGAATCTCCGTTTTATGAACCAAATGGTGGCTCAGTGATGCATGGATTCTGTTTTTTCTTGAAGTTCTTCAACTGTGTGTAAATATGGTGTTATGGCTCTCTGTGGTGACTGTAAAATGTTGATAAATTGTAAGCAGCGAAATGGGTATTATTGATTATAAAGGTTTCATATTGGTTATTTATGGGCCAACTTGGTATTTATTGATTGTTCTATGTGGAATAATGGTGACAGTGGTGCAATAGAGCTCTGAGTTTGATGGTTGAGGGTTTTTAGTCACCGTTCTGTGTATTAGTGTATTTCAACTCGTTTCCCTCTCAGTTGTTGTGGTAATCCTTATACAGTTGCAGAGAAACTGTTGACAGTTGGTGTGTTCTTTGTTTAAACCTTGAGTTGTTATTTGATGGTCGTTCCTTACTGTCTTGTCGTTGGAATCTTTCCAAAAAACCCAGTCTTGGTCGACCCCGAATTTTAATACATGTCTGCGTATTTAATGGATATGAGGATACAAAGAGCTTCCACACACCACTCCTGTCATCCCTTCTATAATGATGACTCTATGTGGCCTCACTGTTAATTTTTTACGAAAGGTGTTCGGCCTCCTAGGTGTTGGAAAGAAACATTATCCCTCTGTGATTTTTGAGTACCCTCCATTGTTAAAGTTAACCCCCTTTCCTCTCTGCAACAAAGTGTTAATGGCACTTGTGTGTAAACTGGGTTGTTTTACTCGAATCACTTTTTCTCTCCTCGAGCATTCACTTATGATTCTATCAAAGGATTGAAAGTCTAAGACAAAAGACTATATTTTTTAGAAGAGCATGGCTCTTTGTTTCAATAATACATTGTGTTTTGTGGTTGATTAATTGATGGAAAAGGGATATGAGGACTTGGAAGACCACCATCTCTCTATATTTTAAAAGGGAAAGCAGGTTTTTTTGCCTCTCTGGATTTAATTTTTAAAGAACCTGACTTGGACTCTGACTGCCTTTGTTCTCCTCAGGCACCTTCTGGGGTTTATCAAGTATTGGGTTATCATTTTAATGGTTATGGAATTTTAAAGACATGTGCTCTCTTGTTTATAGACCCATCCTCTTGGTCAAGTCTCTGTCTGGTTCTTCTGTGATGAATTTGTTTGAAAAAATAAGAATGGAAATGAGTGGTTGCACACAGTCGAGAGTTGTCTTTCTATTCCTTTATGGTTTTGATTTCTGTATTTTATCCAGCATGATCTTGCTTGCATAAGAAGACAGATGTGTGAGTTTTACCCAGCCCGATCGAGGTTCTGGCAAGGTAAAAAGAGATGTTTGTGTGTCAATATAATTTTGTTCGCTTCATACATGATATGGTTATATTGGAATCATCGTACAGACTATCAAATTGTTTAAAAGGAATTTTATATATGCTGATATACACAGATATCAAGCTCGAGGTTTATGTTTGGGTTGAATGTTGTTGTTGATTCAAGATTGTGTATATGATATGATTGAAGACATGTGTATGATTGGGCATGCTTTTAATTTTTTCCATGTTTGTTTTAAAGTCAACCATGTATACTAGATTGGGCATGATTGTTGATTAAAGAACAATGATTGTTGATTGTTTATCATGGTGTATTATTGATTATCAGGGATGAATGTTAGGCATAATATACCAAGAATTGTTGTGCATGTTTTGATTATTTGAAAAAAAAAAAAGATCAGTGTCAATATATATAGTATTGTTGAATAAGAAATGTTTTCATAAGTTATAAATGCACAGATTGTTATAGATAAAGGAATTATGGGAAATTTAATTATTGATACAACAAGTAGTTTTGTATACAATTGAAGAACAGTGAATTTTTTGGTCTTGGAAGTGGATGATTTTTGGATTAAATTTGAACAGAGTTATGATAATTGATTGATTTAATTTATTTTATGAACAATATCCATCTAATTCCCTTTCATTTTCTCACTTTTTTCGTTCATTACAAATCCCCTCATGATCCCAAATTCATTTTGCACGCCATGTTTATTAAAATTAAATTAAAGCTCTGTATTACAATGATTAAGAAATAACACTGAGATAGATGACAACTGATATGTTTTGGTTATTGTTGCACAGTCAATTGTTTAATGAATTGTTGAGTAGTAATCGCATTCTTACTCCCTTTCATTTTCTCACTTTTTCGCTCAATACAATCCCCTCAGATATCCATGAACCCGAATTCACTCCCTGCTCATTGACAATTATTAAATGAATTTTATGGATTGGATCGCATGGGTCTGATGTGATTGATGAGCCAAACTTTGTTTCATAGTAAGAGAATGTCATGTATGGTCCGTTTAAGAAGCTAGTTGCTAATAATTGTTGCATATAGAATGAGCTTCTTTGGTAGAGGAAGCCATGGCCAAAATAATAGGGGAAGAGAGAATTGGAACAGGGGGCCTAGAAGGCCCATATTCTCAATACATTTCAATGCAGATCCTCAAGAGTTAAACCATCTTTTCCAAGCTGGATTTTTCAATTGGATTGGACAAGGGGTAGTACAACCTAGACCAGAGAGGCCTCCTTTCTAGCCTCAGCATGTCCCTGGTATCCCTATTCCTCCTCATGTTTCGTTGCAACCTGAACAGAGTTATGATAATTGATTGATTTAATTTATTTTATGAACAATATCCATCTAATTCCCTTTCATTTTCTCACTTTTTCTCTCATTACAAATCCCCTCATGATCCCAAATTCATTTTTCACGCCATGTTCATTAAAATTAAATTAAATCTCTATATTACAACGATTAAGAAATAACACAAAGATAGATGACAATTGATATGTTTTAGTAATTGTTGCACAATAAATTTTAAATGAATTGTTGAGGAGTAATCGTATTCTTACCCCCTTTCATTTTCTCACTTTTTCGCTCAATACAATCCCCTCAGATATCCATGAACCCCAATTCACCCCCTGCTCATTAACAATTATTAAATGAATTTTATGGATTGGATTGCATGGGTCTGATGTGATTGATGAGCCAAACTTTGTTTCATATTAAGATAATGGCATGCATGGTCTGTTTAAGAAGCTAGTTGCTAATAATTGTTGCATGCAGGATGAGATTCTTCGGCAGAGGAAGTCATGGCCAAAACAATAGAGGCAGAGAGAATTGGAACAGAGGGCCTAGAAGGCCCAGATTCTCAATACATTTCAATGCAGATCCTCAAGAGTTAAACCATCTTTTCCAAGCAGAATTTTTCAATTGGATTGGACAAGGGGTAGTACAACCTAGACCGGAGAGGCCTCCTTTCCAGCCTCAACATGTCCCTGGTATCCCTGTGCCCCCTCATGTTTCATTGCAACCTTAATAGAGTTATGATAATTGATTGATTTAAATTATTTTATGAACAATATCCATCTAATTCCCTTTAATTTTCTCACTTTTTCACTCATTACAAATCCCCTCATGATCCCAAATTCATTTTGCACACCATGTTCATTAAAATTAAATTAAATCTTTGTATTACAATGATTAAGAAATAACACAGAGATAGATGGAAACTGATATGTTTTAGTTATTGTTTCACAGTCAATTGTTTAATGAATTGTTGAGGAGTAATTGTATTCTTACTCCCTTTCATTTTCTCACTTTTTCGCTCAATACAATCCCCTCAGATATCCATGAACCCCAATTCACCCCCTGCTCATTGACAATTATTAAATGAATTTTATGGATTGGATTGCATGGGTATGATGTGATTGATGAGCCAAAATTTGTTTCATAGTAAGAGAATGTCATGTATGGTCTATTTAAGAAGCTAGTTTCTAATAATTGTTGCATACATGATGAGATTCTTCGGCAGAGGAAGTCATGGCCAAAACAATAGGGGCAAAGAGAATTGGAACAAAGGGCCTAGAAGGCTCAGATTCTCAATACATTTCAATGCAGATCCTCAAGAGTTAAACCATATTTTCCAAGATGGATTTTTCAATTGGATTGGACCAGGGGTAGTACAACCTAGACTGGAGAGGCCTCCTTTCCAGCCTCAACATGTCCCTGGTATTCATGTGCCCCCTCATGTTTCATTGCAACCTGAAGTTCCCGAGAATGGCAGATGGAAGGAGATTGTTCACCCAGCAGTATCCCACCATCGTGGCTGGCCAAATTTGTCTCTACCTGCTCCTCCTCCACCTGTTAACCCAAATGTGTAGATTTCCCCTGCACACTCACCTATACAATCCTCCCACGCAAGAAAAAGACTCGAAAATGAAGCCCACCATATGCATGATAAAGGAAAAGTTATTGCTTCCCCTTCTTCTCCTTCAAGTGATTCAGCCAAATCCGTTTCATCTTGTATGCACTTGAAAGATGATTGTTCTCATGTCATTAGTGAGATCAAGCCTCAAGATTCTATAAAGCCTAAGGCTAATTTAGGAAATTCAAAAGGGGATGACAACAACAAAGGAAAAATTGCTTCTCAAAGTGGCAAATATGGTTTTTTATTATACTTTATTATTGTTTTATTGAGGACAATGGATTGTTGAAGGTTTTGGACAACAAACTATTTTTGTATATTTGGATATTATATGTTTGGATATGATTTGAAATATCATTGATATTTAATTTTCAAACTATGGAAATGATCATGGGAGCCACAAGGAGGGATGTGTCTGATTTATTGTCTAATTATGTTTATTTTTGTTAAAGAAATTAAAGGGAGTCACAAGGGGTCCCACCTACTAGTTATTATTTATTAAAAGACCCTTATTATTATTATTAATTCTTCCCCTAAACTAAAAGTTATTTGAATTTTAGTTAACTTAACTAAATGAAGTAGTTGAACTACTTCAACTAATTTGGAATGCATAAAAGCCAAATGAGAAGGAAGAACAAAGGGAGAATAGAAGGAGAAAGCATACTAATGTTTTATCTTAAGTTTTATTGAGATAGTTCATTTTTCATTCATTCTTCAATTCATCAAAGGCCTAATTCTCTTTTATGACAACAGGGTTCTATTGTAGACAACAAGGTTCAAAGCTGAATCATATCATTCAAACGCTTGTTTTCAGAGGTGTTGATCTATCTTTGATAGTTTGTGTAGACTTGTCTATTTATGAATTAAATTTCATGACGGATAAAGGATATTGTGCAAAGTCAAGTGGGGAATAGTCTGTGGCAAGTTGATCCAGATTTTAAAGTTTAGTTTTTACTTCTTGTCAAAGTCCTTTTGTATGGTTTTCATCATGGATATCTAAGTTTGACCTTGATCCATGCCCCTCACAGGGATTTGTAAAGATAACAATTATTTTGATTTCTTGGAACGAAATAAAGTGATTGTTATTTTGTCTCATCCGTGTTCATATGTGACTTGGTATATTTTCTTTTGATCTCCACATTTTCTTTTGCAATTTGATATATTCAGAAAATTGTATAAAAATGTTATATTTTTGCAACAATATTTTATTCAAAAAATCAGCCTAAGCCCTTGTAATTAATACTTGTGGATTGGGAAACACTTTTTTGAGGCTATAAACATAGGGTAACATTCCCAACTATCTTGCCTTAGCCAAGAAAGATCCGAAAAATTCTTGAGTAAGTTAATTTCATATCTTTTCCTCAACAACGTCGACACAAAATTTTGTCACTCATACACTTTTGTTGATCGTATTTTAATAGAAATACTATTTTCTCATCCAATTAATATCTTGCAAATATGTGAATTGTTATTCCATGGAATATTTGTTATGAATGTTGATGGATTATGCTATTATATGTGCTAACAATATCTATTATCACCATATGATTGTGTATCTTGGTTGTTGAGGACAATTTGCAGGTATAAATCTTTGAGTCAAGTGCTCAATGGTGGTCTCCATCGAACGTTCAGACGAGGTAGGCTCTTTATCTTGTCTTGTTAGCATTTTCATTTATATAACATACTTGGGATTAGAGTTGATTTCTGCAGTCATTCTGTATGTTGTGGTTTACCCCTTGCCATAGAGTGATTTTCCTTGTAAAATACCCCCTTCAAATTATTTACAGACCACTCTGGGCTCAAGTATTTGCTCAACAAGTCAGTGTTAGGAGGTACAATATGTCGTTGGATTTTTCTTTTTTAGGAGTTTGAGTTTGAATTTGTCATCAAGCCAGGAAAATATAATGTTGACCCAGATCATCTATCACGGATTGACACTAGTGAAGTTAGTCGAAGCTTAGATGATGACCTCCCAGATGTGTAACTCTTTCACGTCAAAACAACTCTTGATCAACTGGTTGAGATCGTTGAATTTATCATGACAGGATAGGCACCAACAGGGTATACCCTGGCTCAACATTGTCAATTGGTGACTTGTAGCGTCGATTACCAGTTAATTGTTGAGCAACTATATAAGTTGGGAGCGATTGGCATACTACACAAGTGTGCATTAAAACATGAGTGAAACCTCATTTTGTATAAAGCACATGAGGGTATTGTAGAAGGACATAATTCCAGTAAGGCCACAACGTGGAAAGTTCTACGCATAGGGATTTGGTGGCCCTCTTTCTTTGTAGATGCCAAAGAATAGTTGATCCAGGTGGATATTGGTGGCCACCCACCTATTCCAACTGGCTCCTCATGTCTATTTCTTTTTCAACTCGTTCTTTTGTACTGCTTTGTAATTGTGGTTTATACACTTCTGGGGCTATCTACGCCATACAGAATTTATCTAAATCCCACCACATCCTCAAAGTGAATATGGGTGGCCTCTTCGCTAATCAATGGATTATTTTGGCTGTGTTACACTTTCATCTTCGGCACATCTTGTTGTACTTTTAGGGTTGCTTTGGGGCCCTAAACATTGATTTTCTATCTCTCCGCAGTCAAACTATAGATGAATTTAAAGTTTTTTCTATCTCTCCACAGTCAAACTATAGATGAATTCAAAGTTTGATGAAGGAATGCTTATTTCTATGAAATACCTTTCCAACGGGCTATCACGCGCCTAAAACAGAGTTCGTATGCAAAAGTTACAACCCTTGGAAGTTGAGGTACCAAATTACACCAACTTACCCATAAGGCCCACATGAATTTTGGCGTTTCACCTTCTAGGGTTAGGTTTTTGGATGTCTATGGTTTTGGCATTCATGAGTAATATCAAAAAGGCCTTTGGAGCCTCATTGTAATCCATTCTTCTCAGACGAATGGATGTAGCAGCCACATCTCTTCTTAGAGATAGCCACCACCATTGGAGCACGTGTTTCAGTTCTGCAGTTTTACAGTTTCAGCCTATTTCATTATTTAATAGAAGATATTGTTCATTGGAGATTTGTGTTATTCTTCATATCTCTATGTTTATTGTATTTAGTCTGTTATTTAGTTCGTTCTGCTCCTAAATCTAGATCAGTGGTATCAGAGTGGTCTACTCTTCATTTATTTTTCTCCGTGCATGTCCTCAACAAGATCTAGGTACAAGAAGTTGGGACTCGAACCAATCGAGCCATTAGAATATCGGTCGCACCAAGCCCGAAAAAACCCCATGGGTGATGAAAAGACAGATTATGGAGCAGGAGATACTATTAAAATGTTGCTCGAGGAAGCCCTCACATGACAAAGGAACGAAATGATGGACAACTTTGCGCAAATCCTTTGACGATTGCCCACAGGAGAAGCATCCTCATTAAGCGGCCATGCAACCCCCTTTAAGGTACAAGTAAATTTTGATATTACATTATTTGAAGGACTGATAGATGTGGATGTTGTAGATAAATGGTTGAATCTACTTAAAGGATATTTTTCGATCCATAATTTTTTCGATAGGGAAAAGATCACTTTTTCACTCCTCAAGGTCCTTCCCCATGTTAAATAATGGTGGGATACTTACTTTGAGCAAAGGGTCGTGGAAGAATATACAATGTTTTTGGTGGACCCTACATGGGATTCCTTTTGGGACACCATTAAAGAACAGTACTACCATGTTGGAAGCTACGAGGACCAGTACACCAGATGGACCACCCTACGTCAAGAAAGGGACCAAACAGTACCAGATTTCACCGATATTTTCCATACCCTATGCACCAATTTGGGTATCAAATACTCTAAGCGTCATTTGGTGCTCAAATACCATGGTTGTTTGCATAGATACATTCAAACAGAAATGGAGTTCATGTACATCGCCTCATTGGGCATGACTTATATATACGTTGTCAAGATCGAGCATAAATTTAAGCAGAAAAGGCGAGAGTTTAGATCTGAAAACCCCTCACAGCCGAAGCAAGGAAAAGACAGGCCCAACCCACATAGAAAGGGACCAATTTGAGATGGCCACCCTCAGGAAAACCAGTCCAAGCCACAACACAAGAAGGGAAATGAGAAGACGAAGAAGGACATGGGAAAATGGTGTTAGTACCATAAAATTCCTTGGCACAACACCGAAGAATGTCACTCCAAGTAGTCCCTCATGGTCGAGTTGAAGGCTTCCGAGTCAGAGGTCGATTCTGATTCCAAGTCAAATCCTGAAGGAGGGAAGTAGATTATCAATGTTGAACCCAATTCCACTGTTTCTACCACCAAATTCTGGCCAAGCGAACTAAAAGAACCAGAGAAAGGGGAATGTCTCTTTCACTCATAGATGTGGATCAAGGGGGCTCCACTTCATTTCATTGTCGACAACGATAGTCAGAAGAAACTGATTTCAACAGAGGTCGTCAAGCAGATGGACCTGCCAATGACACTGCACCTACAACCCTGCACCATCAGCTGGCTTTTCCAAGGAAGAGATCTTTGTGTCAGTGAACAATGTCGTCTTCCCTACGACATCAACCCTTTCAAAGATGAGGTACTGTGTGATATTTCTCCCCTTGAAGTTTGTGATGTTATTTTAGGACAACCATATTTTTGGAGGTGTCATGTTGTGTATGATTCTATACCTCATAGTGTTATTATTACTTTGGGTAGACAATTATACAGGATCCCAGAGGTAGCGTCGCCTACTGCTATTTCTTTAATCTCTACTAAGAAATGCAGTAAGGTCATTTCACAGACCGGGAAGTTTGTCTTCTTTGTGATTCATGCGCATAGTAAAAAGAAGGTCATCGCCACATCTGTGGCCTCTACACAATGCCTCTCTTTGCAGTAGAAGCAAGTGGATGGGATCATGGAAGAATACAGAGACATTGTCTCATCGCCTACAGGGGTATCGACACACTGCCAAGTCAAGCATCCAATTTATCTGACCCCCAACACACCTCTACCTAATGGACCAGTCTATCGGTGCTCATTGTTGGAGAATGATGAAATCAGGCATCAGATCCGAGAGCTTATTCAAAAGGGGCACATCAGACCCATCTCCTCCCCTTGTGGAAGCCCGATTGTACTGGTGTTGAAGAAGGATGGGACTTGGAGACTCTGCATTGATTACAGAGCCTTAAACAAAATCACAGTCAGGAACTGCTACCCCATTCCCAAGATTGATGACCTTCTTGACCAACTCAAGGGGGGAAATTTCTTCAGCAATATTGACCTGAAGTCTGGCTACCACCAGGTTCCCATCGAACCAATCGATGTATGGAAGACAACCTTCAATTCTAAAGAAGGTCTCTACGAATGGCTATTCATGCCCTTCGTCTTAACAAATGCACCAACCACTTTCATGAGGTTGATGGATGATGTATTGGGACCCTTCACCAACTCCTTTGTGGTATTATATTTGGATAACATCATCATCTTCAGCAGAATGTGGGAGGAGTACATGCGGCATATTCAACAGGTTTTGAGCACTCTGCGACAACACAAGCTTTATGCCAACTTGGAAAAATTCTCTTTTGGAATGAAAAGGGTCCAATACTTGGGCTACATTGTTGATGAGCATGGGGTACATTTTGATCTAGCTAAGATCCAAGTCATCCATAACTGGCCAGCCCCAACCACACTAACCAAGCTTCAAATTTTTTGGGACTAGACAACTTCTACTGACGGTTCGTGTTGGGATTCTCCCATATTACATGGGCCCTCATCCA